>NW_010729197.1:54557-82103 GCF_000365185.1 Nelumbo nucifera
TTAGCTGGGTACGTACCATTACATTGGCACCTTTGTGTTGCACGTTAGGCTTAGTTCAAATATGTACAGTGCAAATGCATAGAGGTTTGTATTCTACAAATTTGTATTTGTACTTCTTCCAAACTGAGTTTGGGAAAAGTGTAAATATATACAAGGTTGAGAAATATGGTATATAATATTTTTCATTTAATGCTACATTTGGAAATGATATAAATGGAGTGTAAATCCCGGTTCAAGATAAATTTGCACTCTGGTTCATTTCTGCTTGTATTTGGCAACATTCCATTTATGCATTGATAAAAGACATATCAATGCATATTTACATTGATAATAACATGAAAAAGTACATCAATTAAAAAGAAGTAAATTTGTATTCAATTGGGCTTTTAATAAAAAAAAAAAAAGCATATGCTTTATTGAAATTCATGTTTGCATTCATTACAACTAAATGTCTGTTTGGTAAGAAGGTAAATTCGTCAGTACAAAACTAACCCAACTTTACAATTTATATGAACTGTTTTACATTCTCCACATTTGCATTTACACTTATTTGCATCATTTCCAAACACAGCCTAACATATTAATTTGTATTTGCACTCTCCCCAGACTAAGCCTTTTAGTGTTCTTTCCAAATGTCCTAATGAGCCTTGCAATTTAATCATCTATAAACCAAGTTAAAAGCAGAACCCTTCGCGCTAAATTAATATACTTATCAACTATCAAGACACAAGATCTACACCAAAAAGKAATCAGCCTAATAACCATCTGATTTGGGCATCATAATAAATTTTGGCCCATATATATCCTTATTGAAAAGAAGCTGTTTATTGGAGATTAAGAGAGATGATTAAGTACGATACTGATCCAACGCATTGTTGATTGACTGCGAGAAGTTTGGCGATCGAGAAAAGGAGACCGAAGAAGATGAATGCGAGTAACAGATGATTTGGCTAATTAGTTTTTTTTGGATATTTTAACTTTTAATTATAATATAAAATAATTACTTACTGATTACTAAAGCAAATCCGGCCATAATTGCTGTATAAATGACATTGCCAGGAATTTTTKATACDATATAGTTTTGGATCCATGAGAAAATCTCAATATATCTTTCTTTTCCACGTGGAATCATACGACACGTGGACCAGATCATGTCTCTAAAGGGTAAGTCCGGACTGAGTCAAGTTGAAGAATAGCGCGTAATCAACCTCATGAGATGACTAAAATGTTTGGAAACGTTATTCTCAGGAAACAACCATCAATCGTTTTTCTTACTTCTCTCTCTTACTTCGAATCGTTTAACGGTTTTGATTATTTTTTATTTTTTAAAGTTTTTTATTTTTTTATCAAAACAGGCTGTCCATTTAATTCAAACGGCCAGAATGTTCGATCTGAAAACCGGACCCTGACCGATTCGTTGTCCGARTCAATTTTAAAAACCTTGATTTATATACAGTTTGTATGTCTTATGGAGTGAGTTGTCGTTTCAACGTACGTTTTCAGGGAAAACTACAGGTTGCAGGTTGTTTGTTATAGAGAGAGAGGAGATTCAAAGTCAGCAAAAGATGTTGAATCCACGTTTTCGTAGTCAAGACTAAAGACTCCGGACTCCACCCGGTATTTCTGAATTTGATTTCTCAATCGTTTAGCCACAAATCTTTATCGTATATAAGGACTCTGATTTCTCTAGTTGATTCAATCCTGTATCATCAAGAAGCACCGACTCCCCATTAGAAACCCGCCCACACCATAAACACCTCCCGAAGGAAGAAACAGCAGTTTAATTTTGTTCAAATGGGCTATTAAAGCACATGTAATCTCCTTTGGGCTTCCACTTTTCCGGCTGCTCGCAACGGTGAGGCCTCTGGACGGAGATTGGTGGATAAAGAAAGAAGATAGCATCCTCCAGCTTCAATCCCGGCCTTTCACGAGGCAACGGTGGATCTTCGAACCATTCAAGATGCATATACAAACCTGGTGGTAATGGCGGTGGCATCTGCCCACCAATAAACTACTCTCCAAGAAGTTGGTAATTAAGGGGGTATTCTTTAGTGTGAATGAGAAATTGATGGGTGTGGATCGATTCATACCACACCAGGGATCAATCCACATGGCGGTGGCATCTTCCCACCAATAAACTCCAAACTCTCCAAGAAGTTGGTAATTAAGGGGGTGTTCTATAGTGTGAATGAGAAATTGGTGGGTGTGGGTCGGTCCATACCACACTAGGGATTAATCCACACTACACCACAGTCTATAGTTGTTTTGAACTGTGGACTGGACTAGTCCACACCCACAATGGCATTCTGTAGCATGGTGTGGACCAATCCATACCACACTTTTTTGATTCCATGTATATTTTATGAATGATATAGGCCGGGCTATGGGATGGGACCCATATATATATATTTATATAATATTATATAAATTATAATTATATAATAATATATACATATAATATATTAATAAAATAAATATTTTTTTTAATTTTATTATACTAATTTATTTAATTATTGTATATATAAGCAATTTTATACATCAAAATTCATATAAAATTAAAATTTTATGTTTTTTGTCAATTTTTTTAAATAAACACCTTTGGCCTCATGCACGGCCCGACTTGGCCCAAGGCTCAGCCCACAACCCACATGGGCCCATGTAATTGATTTTGACAAAAATCTTTATTTTCCAAATTTTCTTTTCATATGAATCATCATGATTTTCAAAATCGGACCAGAAAAACTGAGAACCGATCAGGTTCGTTTTGCCTCAAAACCATTAATTTTTTCAAAATCATTGATTTGGTCAGCAAACCGTTGATTTGGGCAGTAGAGCTGTTAAAACCATTCAACGATTTTGGCCATTTTTATTTTTTTAATTTTTAAAATATTTTTTGTTAGAACAAACCATCCGTTCGAGTCAAACGATCAGATTGTTTAACCCAAGAACCGGACCCTTGACCGCTTCATTATCCGATTCAGTTTTAAAGACCTTGTGAATCACTATCCCAAACCTTCCGATCTCTTTTCTGAAATTGATTTATTATCTAAATTTGTCATTCATATCAATCACTCAAAGGTAAAAATGTAATTTGAAATTCTCTTTTTTTGTTGTTCATAAAGTCTGCTTTATTTTTTTATTTTATAGAAATCATCACCATTCTCATTCACCAATAATAAATGCAAGGGTATTTTGGACAATTTTTATAGCTCTTGTTAGAGGATTCTAACATGGAGGGGTCTACTTACAACTGTATCAGAAAGCTTGGTGGAAATAATTGCAATTATTAAACTTCAGGGGATGTTTCAGCAACAGTCAGAAACTTAGGGGAGGTTTAATCAATTTATCCTTTATTTTTTTTATTTCGTTGGTACAACTGCACACTAGTATTCCATCGTTAAAAATTGAAACCCTAGAAAGACAAAAGTCTGAGGAATTGAACCATTGAATGAACAATAACTGGTATGAAACGAAGGGAGTGGGATCAGGTAATCTCTGCATTTTCATTGTCATGGTTTCCCCGGACAAAAATAAAGTATCGACAGACGGATGTATGTTTTGTGTCTACCAAGTTGGTGGGTCCATCCAGGTGATCTCCGCATTTTCCGTTTCATGTTATTAACTATTGTGTACGATCTTGGTTTGGTTTTGTTTCTTGGTAGTTATTCCATGGGTTTTTTTCTGGGTTTAACTGTTGAATCACATTCCTCTGTTCCTATGCGAAAAGCACATTTGAGGCCTGGTGGGTCCATCGAGGGACGAGGGCTTAATTATCTTAATTTGCTGTGGTGGTGAATATAATTTGCATGGCTTCAAGTGGCTTTCTGAAGTTATCAATTTGATAAAGTTTAGGGTTTCATGTATGATGTCACCATCTTAGAATCTAGAAAAATCAAGTTTCAGTATTATTATGTTAGTTATACAGCTTGTCATTAATTGAAGACAATTTTTGTATTATTTCCTCTGAAGAAGCTTATCACAGAGACCGACTAATAGTGAAGGTTAAAAAAATTAGAACCAAAATAGTTAACCGTATATTCATTTTAGTATGTGGCTGCTTCCCTTTTAACTGACTATAGTTGAAAAATCCAACTAATTTGGATGGGATAAAGAATTTGATAACTGATATTAATGTGGGGTGTCAATATGTGTCATTACTCTTTATTTCTGTAGTTGGTTTCATTCCCTCAACTTTCTGTTTTTCTTTTATTTTCTATCAAACCAAATATGGCCTCAAGTAATATCATTGAACTTCAACTTATACCCAACTAACTAGTCTAATTGAAAGCAGACACTTTGAAAAAACAAAGGTTTCATTGTATTTCTCACCTTCTTGTTCATAATTGTTCTAGACAGGAAAATGTAAAATTGTTAAAATTTACCTGGAACTCCTGTTTTACCCATTTGGTAACCAAGCTGTGATCAGTCGAATATCAAGTTCTGTTGCTCTAGGTGAGCAAAATTAAAAATCAATATAGGCCCCTTAACCCCTTATTAGCATCTGCGCCTTTGATAAGTACCATAGAATTACTGATAAAATATGTCCTTTAATTAAAGTGTCTCTCTCTTTGGTCACATAAAGTCCTTGTCCACTTACAGTACTGCATGGAGATTACTTGTAAACTTTAATGTTTCTGTGTTTTTTGAATTCAAAAGGTGGTTTGGTTATTATTCATAGCTTGGGCAGCACTTATATGGGACACTTCAGCTTCATATAATGTTCATGGTTATTCCATACATGAGATATAACAACTATTTCAACACATTATGATGCCTTTTTGATTAAACCACTTATTCTATATGGTTATAATGATCAGAACCTAGATAGTTGTTTTGTGTTCTTGTGAGCTTTTCTTTGTAACTTGAAAGACTGAATGGTGTACTTCCAGTTTAATTGTTCATGTTTTAGATAATTGGTATAGATTCTGGATGAGATTTCTTAAAGGTGTTGGTTTGCAACAATACAAATTCATGTGTACACCAGTTACACCATATTTACACTCGGAGGGGGGGGGGGCACAAGAAAGACAATTAAAAAAAGAAAAAGTGGAGAAACCAAATGTGAATATGTGGCAGTTTATTATATCAGTAATATCTACATGAACAAAACTGAGGGAAGGAAACACCAGAGAGTTATATAAAAACAAAAAGGGGCCTTTGCAAAAACTAATATAGACATGAATGAAATCTAAAACTATAAATTGCAAAGAAAATTTAGGAGTCAATTGTGGTCCGTATTTCAAGATGGCCAAGCATTACCGTCTAAGAAGGCTGACAAGTGGTTTATCAGAAACTGGTATGAACTTGACAAGAAATGCAATTGGCCAAGATAAAGCTTTAATCCCAATACAAACAAGCCACTGCCCTAGATTCAGCTGTTCAGTGTTGGCAAACCTCTTCAGGAACTCAACCATCAGCACTTGAAGAACCACTGTCATCCCAACGATCCCTAGAAACAGCCGGTTTCTATGTATTTCCTCAAATATGTTCTTCTTCTCCAGTTTTCTTGCATTGAATTCATTAAAAACTTGACAGAATACAAAAGTATTAAAGATAAGGGTGTCCTTAATTTTCTCATTTATGTTAAAGATAGACTTTCCCTTGAATTCTAGGGTCAGTAAGATGGTCACCTGATATAGAGCTTGAGTAATAAGGTTCCTCCACATAATATTGGTAATGAGTGGCTCTGTTCGATCCACTGGCGGCTTTTCCATGAGCTCTTTGGTGGGCTGTTCAGTGGCTAGGGCCAATGCTCCCAAAGTGTCCATGATCAGGTTCACCCACAACATCTAGACTGCTGTTAATGGGACTTCACCAGAAGATATTGCTGCCGTGAAATTGATCACAAGGGCAGCAATATTTACAGTGAGCTGGAACTGGACGAGCTTTTGAATGTTGTTATAAACACATCTTCCCCACCTCAACACTGTCGCTACAGAGGCAAAGTTATCATCTAAGATGACAATGTCTGAACTTTCCTTTGCCACTTCAGTGCCTTGAATCCCCATAGAGAGCCCAATGTCTGCTTCTTTGAGAGCTGGTGCATCATTTGTTCCATCACCAGTCACTGCAACAACATGGCCTTTTTGCTTTAAACTCTGCACCATTAGAAGCTTGTCTATGGGGGAGGACCTTGCCATCACCTTGATTTTGTCAATCTTCTCCATCCTTTCTTCTGCTGAGTAACTCCGGAACTCTATACCTTCTACAACTGCTTCATTGTTCACTTTTTCATCAGGTTCAAGTATCCCACATTCGATGGCAATAGCTCTTGCAGTGAAAATATTGTCTCCAGTGACCATCTTGATGTTCACTCCAGCATCTCTGCAAGCTTTTACAGCTGTTTTCACCTCTGGTCGACAAGGGTCCTTCAAGCCCACTAGGCCCAACAAGGTGAGGCTGTCTTCTTGGAGTCTGTGGTAATCCAATCCACCTTCAATTTCTACTTCCGACATTGATTTCTGGGCAAAAGCAATGCATCGGAGACTTTTAGCTGCCATGCCTTCAATAATTTGCTTGAATTTCATCCTTTCACTTTCATCCATGGTTTTTGTGGTCCCATTTCTTTCATAATAATTTGAACACATGCCCAGTATCATCTCAGCCGCTCCCTTCCAATGTGTGTCAATCGTCCTCTTGGCCATTGTCTTTATTAAAACTCCACTTCTTTTCTTCTCTGAATTGAAGGCTTCTACATGAAGGATTCTGCAACTTTGCTTCACTTCATCCATATCCATACCCAACTCTGAAACAGCCCAAGAGAGAATTTCTTTTTCAGTGGGACTGCCAGAAACCTCAGGTTCCATTCCTGAAGCAGGTCTGTAAACACTACCAGTTGTGTTTAGACCAACTCCTTGTCGCAGCAAATCAACAAGGTTTGGGGCTATAACAAAAGCGGCATGGTTGTCCTTTGCTTCTTCACCAATCCAAAACTCAATGACCTTCATTTGGTTCAAGGTAAGGGTGCCAGTTTTGTCTGTGCAGATGGTTGTGGCTGAACCCATAGTCTCACAGGAAGCTAGTTTTCGAACCATTGCATTGTCAGCCATCATTTTTTTCATAGAATATGCTAGGCTGAGAGTGACAGCAAGTGGTAAACCTTCTGGTATTGCCACAACCGCAATTGTGACTGCAGCAGAGATAATACTGACCAATGCATTCATCAGATCATTGAATTTGGTGCTGTGGCCTTTGTATTTACTGATTCCATCCTCCTCTTTTATGTGTCCAGTGAAGTAACGAATCAGCATCACGACAAGAACTAGGAGTGCGATGGCCAGACCAACCTTCCCTATGTAAGAAGTCAGCATGTTGAGACGAGCTTGTAGAGGGGTCTGTTCATCTGAGTCCTGGGTTATGGAGCTCATCATCTCGCCCCATGTGGTGGTGTTCATGCCCACAGAGGTGACAAGCATGCGAGCAAAACCATCTGTTACTTTTGCTCCAGAGAATAAGAATGGATTTTGACTGGCATCAACATCCACAGGGTCGCTTTCCCCAGTCATGGTAGACTCGTCCACTTGTAAGGAGTGGCCATTTAAGAATAATCCATCTGATGGAATCTGGTCTCCAATCTTCAGACAAACAACATCTCCCACCACAATATCAAAGATGGAGATCTGTTGCCTCCTCCCATCTCTGATGATGTCCACATTGATGTTGCTGCTCTCGTGTGAAAGTTTCTCAAACTGCCTTGATTGCTTGAAGTTACTCACAGCARAGACAACTATAACAAGAAAGACAGCAAGCAATATGCTCCCACCATCATACCACCCTTCTTTCAGCCCATGCTGTTCGATACCAAACACGAGTGAGAGGGTTGCACAGGCACAAAGTATGAGAATGGTGGTATCTTTGAATCCTTCTGGCACAAAGTGAAAGAACCCTTTTGCAGGGGGTTTCTTATATGTATTGGAACCGATCACATGGCGTCGGAGGTTGAGATCGTCAGCATGGCCACGAATCCCATTCTTGGCATCAGTTTTGAAGGCTGCAGCAACTCCTTCAACGCCTCCAAACACACGGAGACTTTCCAAGTTCTTCTCCTTTACCATATCAATGAAGCTTTTGTGATCGAAATTAGAAAAAGGGACATGCTCTTGCTCACCATCATCCTTGGGATGAATGTCAAGTGCGATATAGGATGGGGAACGTAGGGTTTCAGTGAGGAACTGGTCTTTTTTCTTGGCCAAGACATCATTAATAAGGGAGAAAAAATTCTGGAAATATAGATGGCTGTGAAGGCCAAACGCCACCTCTGCTGAGATTTGGTGGGGGTGGTAGGCATGGTAAGGAAGAACGTACCAACATGGGCATTATCTTCACTGCAACTGGGATCAGTTGGGGCGGCCATGATCACAGCGTTGGTGAAAGGGATGAATAGTATTGAATACTGATAACCAGTAATAGCAGTCTCTCAAAGGACGGTTGTTTACTCATGGAGAACTTCTAGATGTGGTAGGAAAGATCATCGCAGTTTCCTTATAGCTCCCCAATTCTTTCTCTCACACCAATTCCCCTACAAAGAAGTCTACAGCAAGTTGGATTTGGAATCCGCAGGCATCATAAATTCCCTATAAAAAGATTATTATGTGTTGGTAATGTAAAGCATTGGATATTTAGGTTTTGAAGATATAAAGCTTATTAATAGGAAGGAGCTCTACCCTCTAGCTATTGAGCTTCAGAAACCGACTCCATTCCGGTATTAATGATTCTACAGGTCACACGGCGGTTAACGTCTCAGAAACTGATGCCGTTCTTTTAGCTATTCTGTTCGACCCCTTGCTTTACGCTTTGATATTAATCTTGATCTTGACGAGGAAGTTGTAGTAGCTACTAGCTATGGGGTTTATTTAGGCGGGCCCAACATGAGTCAAGACCGATTTAGCCCGCAATTTAACATGGATTGGGCTTGGAGTTTTGGTTTTAGATTGAGTCTGGGTTCAGAAGTTTGGGCTTGTCTCAGGTTGGTTACTTATGTTGTCTGAACCTGGACACACATATATATCAACTTTTAGTGTGGGCTAATTGACCAAATCAAATCCAATATAAGTGCATCAAATTTTATTGCGAGCTACACTCAAGTTGGATAGTTCATGCTTAACCTCAGGCCCAGTCTGAGATTAAGAGGAGCTTTACTTCGCTGGTTGAACAAAGGACTCTTTCGTCCGAAATAATAAAACTATGGGTCCACGTCTATTTATTTTGCCACATCATGATGGGCAGATTTTACAAACGGCATTAGGTTAATTATCCCCAAAACCCTACCTTTTCCTCTTCTCCCGTTAACATCCTCTCATCGGAAAACCTTAAATTAGAAATGCATGGGGGTGAACAAACCACATAGGCATAGAGTTTCTCTTCTCGTCTCGCTGTCTTCTCTTTATCGGCATGAGCTTCAAAAGTTTGGCATCGTGACCGGCTTCTCTTCTCTCATCACCCATTGCATGCGCGCACCAAATACTTGAATTCAACCAGTTTTCCTAAGACCTGCCGGTGCTGTAAACCCATTCGTTTGTATAAAGCTTCCCAAGTATTGTGGCGTCAGAGAGAACAATACCCATTGCAGCAAAGGTTTTTATTGTCAGTGTTGGATTTTAATCTCATTAGAGATTAAATTTAATGGGATTTGATTTGATCAATTACATGAAATGTTACACTTGCATACATGTCTTAAAAATAATTTTTTTTTCTTATTAAAAACAGTTTTTTAACTTGTCCCATATTAAAAAATTACAAGTTTTATTTTGAGTTTTTTAATAGGAATTGATTTACATTCAGATAAATAGAAAAGGGTATAGAGGCTTGCAACAGTACAACCAATGCACACGCCTGTTAGATCTCAGGATTAAGAAATACAAATCCCGCTCCTCCCTTTCGTGCAGAGTTTTTGCTTTTTTGTATTATATTATATATGTTGTGTTAACTTGATTTAATTAGTGATTAAAGTTTCCGGTGAAGAATGCCAGTCACAAGCGTCATGCCGGCGAAGGGAAGAAGGGGGAAGAGAAGAGGAAGAAGGTCAGGAGACTCAGGACAAATTAGCCTAACGCCGTTTGTAAAGTTTGTAAAGCCCTGCCCAATCGTCAATCTGACATGGCAGAATAAAGGAATATGAGCCAATAGCTTCAATCTTTAGGACGAAACCGTCCTTTAATCAAGGAGCGAAATAATTCCTGATTTAGTGTGGGTTTTGTAAGTTAAAACTTAAAACTTAAAACCCTCCCTGCCTCCTCAAACCTCCTAATCCTTACCTGAAGTGGGCTGGATGTTAGAATCCAAACCTTTCCTGCACATAGAAATAAAAAACCATCCCCGACCTTATCCTCCTCTTAGTTGAGTCCGGATCTCCTACTTACACAAATTCTGCCCATCTATTCACATAACATTACAGTCACACATCGAGAACATCTCATCCTCTTACATAATAATATACAGGGGGAGATGTACCCAATTGGCCAATTCACAAGGGTAGTGTGTTATGGGTAGACGTGGGCAAGAGATCCAGAGTCCTCTCAATTGAGGGTGGGGCAGGTTGGGTCCAAAACTTGTTTGCAATCTCTTGTTATTTCATGTTATTTATAAGTAATTAACGAGCAAACTAATATGAACGAACATACAAATTTCCAATTATTTGATTCAAATATGTAAAAAACACATAAGCTATCTGATGAAGGGTGATTTGGCCCAACCTAGCGACCAAGGTACATGTGGATGCAATCAGCCAGTAGGATGACAACTCGGCAAGGGGAGCCTTGTCAGCAGCTTGGGAACTTGAACACCTCGGCATAAAGTCATTTCGACATAAAGTCACCACGGCACCCAATTTATTTCGGGGCCAAAGAACCGAAGTGCCAATTCGGGGTCAAAGAACCGAAGCGCCTCGTAATCAACTCTAGAAGCTTCCCCAACGGACTTTGAATCTCCCGGGATCACGATGTCTAATAACATGGCTTATCTTCACTCCGCCCGAATCGGAGGAAAGTGACAAACCTTATCAACTGGCGCATTGCTCTCCTTCAGAAATGAAACGGATCTTATACATGCATCCCAGAGATCCCAGAGCCTTTTCGTAGGATTCACGGTTACCCAACTATATAAGGGCATCGACCCTCAAAGGCGAAGGTCGCGCGATTACTTACACTCAAGCTCTCTAACATTCATACTTTGCTCGCAAACACACAGAATACTAACTTAAGCATCGGAGCGACCTCACCGAGTCTTCCACCCCGGTCCCTCTGAGCACTGTTTTGCAAATTGATCCAGCTTGCCACGCGAGAACTTCCAGGCAACTCCCCAGCTAGGAGCTTCCAGATCGCGCACCATCAATTGGCGCCGTTTGTGGGAAATGATCAAAAGGTCATCCTAATCTTAGTTGCAGTTCTAGTTTTCGCTTCAACCTCAATGGATTCTTCCAGCAACACCGGGAAAAGCATCGAAATGAACGTCACCGAGGGGTTGGATCAACAATCAACCTTTCCCCAAGGCCTTATGGTATGTATCAGCTAGTTCACTATTCCCCTCACAGCTTCAGTGGTCCCATCTCTGTCTGTACCACAAGCCACCCTGCAAGTGAGCGTCCCGCTCCCCCCAGTAGGTGTGACTTTCTCTGAGCCATCCATAATCCCCCCTAGAGTCGAGAACTCCCAGTTCCATGACCTTGTTCAATGCGTCCGAATGATATAGATCCAGATGCAGTAGGTCCAACAGTTTCAACAACATCAACAGTACTATCTGTACCATCCAGATGCAGTAGGTCCAACAACTTCAACAATATCAGCAGTACTATCTGTACCAATAGTATCAGCAACAGTTTCCACCACTGCAGCCAAACCAGCAACCGATTCCACCTCGGCACATAGGGTTGCACCAGGGGCACCCATGAAGGCCTGTGCGGAGGACATTAGGGGGGCAGAGCCCTCGCACAGAAGGTGTTAAGGCAAGGTTACTATTGGCCCACAATGAATGCAGACGCACTCGAGCTCGTCAAGAAGTGCGACAGATGTGAGAAGCATGCCAATATCCACCATCAACCTGTTGCCGATTTGAAATACATTACCAGCCCGTGGTCCTTTGCGGAGTGGGGAATTGACATCCTCGGTCCTTTCTTGCCAAAAACCGAGTAGAGGAGGTTCCTGGTTGTGGCAGTAGATTACT
Organism: Nelumbo nucifera; assembly: GCF_000365185.1. The sequence continues at coordinate 66,714 of NW_010729197.1, forward strand.
TAACGAAGTGTGTGGAAGTCGAGCCCCTGGTAACCATTACAGCTCGTAACATACAAAATTTCTTCTTTAGGAGCATAGTATGCCACTTCGGACTACCCAGGTGCTGATATCCGATAATCAGAAGTAGTTCAAAGATATCAAGTTCCAAAACTGGTGTGCCGAGATGGGGATTCAGCAAAACTTCACATCGATGGCACACCCTCAAGCAAACGGGCAAGCAGAAGTAACTAACAAGGCGATACTTTGCGGACTGAAAGCTCACCTAGCTCGAGCAAAGGGATTGTGGGTGGATGAACTGCCCAGTGTCCTTTAGGCCAACCAAAGTACTATCAAGACTGCGACGGGTGAAACTCCCTTCAACCTCACGTATGGTACAGAGGCGGTGATCCCGATAGAGATTAAGGTACCCACCTTGCAACTTGAGGCCTATAATGAGGAAGCAAACGATGTCGAGCTCCGTACCAACCTGCACCTGGTAGAGGAGGTGCGAGACCTGGCCTACATTCGGACTATGACATACCAGTAGAGAGTAGCTCAGTACTATAACACTCGGGTCAAGAAGCGGCGGTTTCGTGTCTGCAACCTAGTTCTCCGGAAGGTTATGGTACCTGAGCCCGGCATGGGTAAGCTCAGACCGAATTGGGAAGGTTTGTACTGTGTAAGATGGGTGTTCGGGGAAGGCACGTATGAACTCAAGACTTTGGAAGGGAAGCAGGTACCTCGAGCATGGAACATCGACAACCTAAGAAGGTACTACTTATGAGTCCATGACTCCAATGTAAAATTTCTTCTAAGTCCATGGAACCACTGAACTGGTCAAAAAGACGTCGAGCTAGAGAGAGGACTACGAGTCACTCCCAGTAGCCTAAGGGCCACGGTGTCGAGCTGACAGAAGATCTCGGTACTACAATAAGACCTAGTCGCCTCTTCGGCATAGGCAGATAAGTCCTAGTCGCCTCCTTGGCATAGGTGCAACAAGTCCCAATCGCCTCTTCGGCTTGGGAAAGTGAGTAGCCCATGCATAGATAGGTCGAGTATATACTCTATAGTGTCTGTCCACCTCGGTGTACAACAATACCGAGTTATTCCAACTTGGAACCCAACTCGTTAGCTTGGCACTTCGGAATAACCAACACTTAGAAAAAATTTTGTTTTTTGAATCACTATGCTTCATTAACAAAAGTTTCGAGTACATGGAAAAAAAAACAACATATAGAAAGGAAAGCAACTGCTACTACAACCGAGCTCGGAGGCCCGGGACATACACTATATATGGGGGTCCAAGAAAAGAGGCAAGTGGTATCAATCAGTTCGGGGCCTTCCATCCACAGTAGTAGCCTCAGTAGGCTGATCGGTCTCCATGAGGTCATCGACAACATTAGCGGCGTCACCTCCCTCTTCCCTTTCCACAGTTCCTTCACCGAGGAGATCGTCATTCTCCTCCTCCTCGGAGTTAGGGTCCTTAGCTGCCTCGAGGGCCATCTCCTCGGTGATTTTTTATGTTATGATGGCGCTAAGGTCGAGATGAGGAAACTCACACCAGGTCAATCACCTGCTGATTTTGAAGCCTTTGCGGTAGCCCGCTGTTCCAGTCTCGAAAAGCAGCTTGCGTTGTTCTGCCGAAGACTTGTACTTCTCAACGTTCTTGACCTTCGCCTCTTCCATTGAACGAATCAGGATGTTAGTCCACTCCTTCACCATCTACTCGAGGCTCTAGACTTCTCTCTCAAGGGTCACCTCGCGCTTCTTCAGCTCCTCCTTCTCTGCCATCAGAATAGTCAGCAATTCTTTCTGAGCTCATGCATCCTTCAACAATTTGTTGTTCTCGCTGCGAGCCAAGTTCAGTTCGGAGTGAGCCTTGCGGGATGACTCCTTGGCCTCGAGAGCCCGCTTCAAGTTCGTCTCGGACTGGTAGACCAGGGCGTGGATCTATTAGTTCACTTGACAAGAGAAGAAATGAAACATAAGTATTGAGAAAAATCTAAGTATAGAAGGGTTGAAGGTTGAGTACGTACCACCACGCAGTGTGTCGCCGCTCTTTCCCCGAGCTAAGCGGCTGGTAGTTCAGCCCATCGAGTAACCTCTTCGGGGAAGACCACGTCTTTGCTTTTGAGGAGACCAAGCTTCGGACTCAAGATGCTCCGAGCTGAGATGTCGCTGTCCAATGGGGTAGCCTCCTGAGCTTGTTGAGCCTCAGAAGATGTAGTTTCCTCAGGAAAATGATTTGGAGAAGCCCTATCCTGATCCTCCTCGACCAGGTCAATTACTAGTGGTTGTTCGGTGTCGGTTGGAGGTTAGGATGTGGTGACACCAACGTCCGAGGTGGTAACCTCCTCATGAATGTAGGCCTTCTTGGATGCCCTCTTCTTCTTGCTCTTCTGCATGCCTTTGAAGAGCTCGTCGGCAGAGAAGTCGGCCATGATGACTGCAAGAAGGCGACAAACAGAGTTAAATGCAACATCAAAGTAAAACAAAATAAGAAAAAGATCACAACAGTTGGTGACCTACCGGGAGGGCTTAGGCCGGCCTCCACAAGCTTCTCCTCGGTCACGACGTCCTCGAACTTCAGGCCAAGCTTCGCCCAAGCCCGGATTTCCTCCCGCATTTGTTTATCCAGCCTAACGCTGGGGTCCTGAATGGCAAGCCTCCAGTGAGTTGGAAAAGGCCACCCCTCCATGTTACAAACTATGAAGTAACGTCTCTTCCAGGCCGAGACTTTGTTGAGGAGCTCGTGTAATTACTTGTACCTGGGGCGAGGAGACATGTAATAATTATGCCTGTGCTCAGGTAGAACACAGGCATAATTCTTTTTGATGGAAATGATCGAGGAAAAAATGGTAAGGTCAAGAGGTCGGTTATAGTCATGAAAAATGGAGATGATACCTACAATGTTGCGAATGGAGTTCGGGTGGAGCTGGTTTATGAAGATGCCAAAGAATTTGATGATCTCGACTACGAAAGGGTGGAGTGGAAGACGTAGGCCGGCTACGAGCTGTTCCTCAAAGACCACGATCTCGTCGTGACCATGATCCCAAGGAAAATTGCCTAAGGGAATACTATAAACGAAGTCGTTGGGAAGTCTATAACGAGCTACTAAGGATAGGAGCCTATCTGTTGTCATTGTAGATGGATCGAACCTGTCTAGCAGTCGACCTCGGTGTAAGGAGGAGGCTGATTTGCTAGAAGCTTCTTGCTCTCTCCGAGGTGAGTCTACCTCGGACAGATTGGGGTCCTCATCCTGTGCCGAAGTGCCCACCTCGACAGGATGAGGCTCCGCGGTCTATGCCGAGGTACCCACCTCGGCAGTATTCTCTAGCATTCATACTTATCTCGAAAACACACAGAATACTGACTTAAACATCGTAGCGAACTCACCGGGTCTTCCACCCCGGTTCCTCTGAGCACTGTTTTGCAGATTGATCCAGCTCATCACATGAGAACATCTGGGAAACTCCTCAGCTAGGAGCTTCCAGATCGCGCACCATCACTATCAATTACACTAAGTTCATATGCCCTATAACAACAAAGTCTAAACTTATAAGTACTAAGGGTATTTTAATACATTCAATATATGGGTGAGGAAGGTCAGGTTTACCCGAATATCATACTCTATTCATAGTCATACGTGTTGTAAAATCCCAAAACCCATCCCCACTCAAAACCCTTCTTTTTTTAAAAAAAAATCACCCACGTGTGGGTGAGGCCGGATCTGCTCCTCACACCTGGCGCCTCACATGCACATTCTATCATGCATTGGGAACATTTTCCGTACTTATTTATTATTATTCACGGGAGATATTCCCAATGCACGGTGGATGTGCATGTGAGGCGCCCATTTGTGAGGAGAAGATCCCGTCACAGTGTGGGTACCCACTAGGGCAGGTGGAAATTGCAATTCTTTTTTTCTTTCATCATTTACTTAAACACTCCCTATTGTTTAATGCATTTACTCAAGCCTACACTCTACTTTGCATATTACGAAAAGATCTCTTGTATTTGGCAATCACATTATTTAATCAACCTTTTGTTATGAGCCGTTTGTACCTCCATCTGAAAATGGCAATGCAACCTCTTAAAATGAGTAGAAAATGTTAAAGGGCATGATTTCAAGGTACTTTATTCCAAAATTATTCCAAGTCCCAACAGTTCTCCCAGTCTACCCCTTCTCTGGAGTCTAGACCAAGGGCCCGTTTGGGTGAAGAATTTGTTCTATCAATGACATTGGCTTTATCTTAAAGATAATTTTCCTTATAACAGAAAAAAAATATATATATATATATATATATATATCTTATCGGAATGATTTAACCGCGCATCAGAATAATTTGTGCAATCAATAAAAGGAAAAGACTTAATTGGAGCTTTCCTAGAATGTAACATAACAAAAGCCCAATACAGTATTTTCTGGAGATGGACTAATTAGCTACCCTATGTTGAAGAACATCATGATCATCTCCTAAACCTTAGGAAATGGCTAGCTCCATGAAGCCTAAAAAAGACCTTATTACGAGATGAATTTTTCCAAAAGGCAAATGGGTTCAAAATTATATTGCAAGAACCATTACGTGTCAATAAATCTGCTTCTATGACCCGGATTGCACAAGTATGGACTATGGATTGCACATTTTTCTTGGGTCAGATGTAAATGTTACAGCATTTTCTGGGATAAGCTGTTAACAATGTGGGGAGATGTTTGGTCAAAAAACATCTGAGACCAAGTTTTACGTGCAATATTTCCTTACAAAGATGGTAATGGGTCAAATGGGTTTGAATTGAAAACTGCAGCTCAAACCCTAGCAATTTTCACCGTGTTTGAATTTGCATTGTCCAATGCTAGAATGAACCCTCATCGATCCCATCCCTAAGATCACTAATCACTACACTGCTGGGAATAATGAAGTAACAAGGCAAACACAAAAGATTAACAAAAAAAAATTAAAGCTAGACCATAAAGATCTGAAACCCAAAACCCACGATTCGGCATTCATCGTCGGAGATTCAAATTAAGCTCCGTGCTGGACCCGGTTTTCCTAAAATTAATATTAATAAGCAGAAGGGTAAAAGTAAACCCCAGGAGGCAGGAACCAAAACTATATATAACCACTCTCTTCATTCAATTGTTTATCATCCACACATATTTACAACGTCCCATTCTTAATTAGTTCTTACTACGTTCACAATCCCCCTCTGCAAATCAAAATTTCCTCCACACCTTACGCATTAATCCACAATCAGGAAACAGTTTAACAATGGGTTGTCACAGCAGCAGAAAGATTGTCTCCAGAGCTAATTCAATCACACTCCTCATCATCTTGGTTTGTTTTTTCATTGTGGTTGCAGCGGCGAGACCTCTGGATGGAGAACCCAGTTGGTCAAATGGCGTTATTATGCTTCAGCTCCAGTCCCTCAGAGGCACAGTGCCACCTTCTGCACCTTCATGTCACACGAACAATCCAGGTTGTCGACGATGATTAATTAGGATATAGGAATTTTCAAGGCAAGTTTTATCTAGAGTTTAATTAAGCATTATTAAATAAATTAATTAAGATTAATAATGATAAATAAAATTAGATGCATGTTAGTTATTCATGAGATTTCAGATTGTATCAGTAATAACCAAATAAGGAGTTGCATTCCATTGAAGAAGATTTGTATTCAGTTAATTTTGATCACATTGTTATAATTTGTACTGATATTCTCAGAAATTTCCAATTCCATTTTACTCTTGTTCAAATCTTGGGTGATTGTGGTACGTACATCGCGCGCTGCATACCAATTTACACCTTTGTGTTGCACGCGTTAGTGTTCCTTCCAAATGTTAGCATGCAATGTTTTGAATTTTGAAAACGATACTAATCTGGCTAGAGATAGGCCAAGTTTGAGACTGCTTAATTATTAAGTAAGTGTTTAAAATAAAAAATTACTATAAAGGACATGATATTTTTGAAAGCTGGATTGGCACTAGAAGGGGTGGTTCACAGTTCACACAATGGTCAAACCGGTCGTCCGAATGCTTCCGGTCTACCTTCAAATGAAGATTACTGGATCTTTAAGGCTGCATGTGTTTTAGGTGTACATTCAGTTTTATACTGATGGAAAATGTGAACCGGTTTAGCCGTTGATGGAAATTGGGATCGGTAGATTCTGAAAATTTACACCCATTATGTTTGGTTGTCAAAGTGTAAATTCTGTGAAAATTTACACAGAAGAGGAGGGAAGCAGAGGAAAAAGAAGAAGAAAAAAGAGGAGAAGAGAAAGACATAGAACAAAAGAGAGACAGATGGGAGGTGAGTTCAAAACAGAGAAAGAAAAAAAGGGGGAAGAAGAAGAAGAAGAAGAGAGAGAGAGAGAGAGAGAGAGAGAGAGAGAAATCGCCGGTGCCGCTGCTGCCCTGGGTTCAGATCTACCGTTGCAATTGGTTGTAGCGGCGGTGACGGAACAGAGAAAGAAAGAAAAGGGGGAAGAAGAAGAAGAAGAGAAAAGGAGAGAGAGAGAGAGAGTGAGAGAAATCGCCAGTGCCACTGCTGCCTTGGTTTCAAATCTGCCGCTACAACCAGTTGCAGCGGCAGTGACGGAACAGAGAAAGAAAGAAAGGGAGAAGAAGAAGAAGAAGAAGAAGAGAGAGAAAAATCGCTGGTGCCGCTGCCGCCTTGGGTTCCAATCTGGGAAGAGAGAAGGAGAAGCGAGAGAGAGAGAGAGAGAGAGGAAAAAAGAGATGTTAGTTTTACACTGATAATTTCGATGTATATTTTACATTGATTATTGGTGTAAAAAAATTCAAAAATCTTTACGATGTAAAACTACCCGCTTTCCAAACATGTGGAAAATCGAACCAGGGTGTAAAGTTTACCCCAGTTCGATTTTCCACCCCAAACAAACGTGGCCTAATAAATTAATTCAAGAAAGCCTTGTCCTAATTGGATGGGATAGATTAATGAATCTTGTTCTGACATTCCGCTCTATTCAGTGTCATATCCATTTTTAACTTTCATGTGTGAAAGAAGGTCTTCTTTTTAAAAGAAAAAAGAAAAATTAAGTGTGTGTTTTGTTCCGTGAGCATTTCATGATAGGAGTTGATCAAAATGCTGCCATGTTATTGCTAAATCAGCATTTTTCTCATGATATTCATCCGTACGCATTGATATTTATAAAAGTGGGTTTTAGTTTAATTTATATGTGCACCAACGGTTGGGAAAAACTTCATTTTAACGCTTTCCCCAAAAATTGAGCATTTATTCACTATTCCGCTGATGTAATGTGAAGTGGCGCCTAGTTGTCCATAAACGGTTTATCATGTATTTTTCTTGGTTTTGAAGACAAATCAAATACAAACATTTATTTAATAAATGGAAACTATACCAAGCACATACCAAACCAATTCAAGAAGTAATCATTTTCATACTGTTGCTGTTTCTACCCAAAACATTTTGGGTTGATCAGTATAAAACTGACATGCTGTGGTCGGGAGACTATCTTAAAAATGCATCTCTACCCAGGAGACTGTTGATATGTAAATGTTGGGCCCAAGAAGTGAAATAAATAGGGCCTAATATGAGATTGAATACAAAGGAGCTATTGGGTCCACTAAGAAAAATAACAAAATTGGGCCCAATGAATATGTTGGATGGGACCCAATGTATTGGCCCGTTAGCCCAAGGAAACAATTACTTCCCTAATGGGTCTTGGGCTTAAGCTTCAAGTGTTTGGTACAATGGTCTCATAAAAAAAAGGAGAAAATCCTTAATTCAAATTCAAACGACAAATCAGCTAAATTTTGATTTGTGATTTAGTGAATCCCATTTAAAAGGCAAACAACAACTTTCAAGACTTAATTGATTCACCAAAAAAAAGGAAAATGATGATTGGTCAATGAGCTAAATGATGCATGGGCCCAGCCCCTTTGCAAGTGGCATTTAGGGAGACATTCTATGCATTCAATTACATTTAAATGGGAATCAAAAGTTGATCACCGATCTGTTAATGTTAATTGGGGATCTCAAACCAACTAACTTTCCAAAATAATACAAATTATAATTGAGAGAATCCCATTTAAAAGGAAATCAGAACACAAGGGGATTGATTGGTCAACCAAGTTTGGAAGTCATGGTCAGATAAGTTAAGAGCTATATGGGCCCAACCCCTTTTGCCAAGTGGCACTTGGCTGTATGGGCCCAATCTGGTTTTGGTTTCTGTATTTACATTATTCCTATCAATTTCTTTTATTCTCTCTTTACCTATCGCTCTCCCCCAATCTCTCTCATTGTCTTTCTCTCTCGCTCCCTCTCTCATTCTTTTTTTTTTTGTTACACACTTATATGGTATTAATCATATTGTATAAAAAAAAAACATGAAACCAATTTGGTATAGTTCAAAAATCATTACACCAATTTAATAAAAATTCACAACAAACTATTGACTATAAAACTTACACCAACTTGATAGAAAACAAAATTGGCTTAAATATATGATTCAATGAACATGAATGTAAGTTAATAACTTAAGTGTTGGATTTAGTGAGAGGAAATTGAATGCATTGAATATCTTAAAATTATCTCTTTTCAACTCATTTAATATCAATAACCAATTACTCTATTTTTCCCTCATTTTTATGAATAAATTTAAATGTAGAGGGGTAAAATTTGTCCTCAAAAAATTCTAGAAATATTCTTGAGGCCATTCTTGTTTTTTAAAGCAATATATAGATAGATAGATAGATAGATAGATAGATAGATAGATAGATAGATAGATAGATAGATAGATAGATAGGCTAATGGGGACCCGTGCTTTGCACGGGCTTTGTTAAGTGAAAGTTAAACAATAGATATACATAAGAGTATATAATTGTTTTATATTTTAAATTTTTAATAACCAATATTTCTTAGTCTAAAATATTTTATATCATAAATTTATTTATTTTTAATAATATCACTATAATTTATTAAATTTAAATTCAATTTTTAAGCTTAAATCTTTTGAACAAACAAACCAATCCAAAAATAAACCCAAACCAATACAACTCAAGTTAATGGGTTTTCACTAATGGTCACTCAGTTTTGGATGACAAACTCCCGATCTGACCAAGTCGATATGGTAGGCAAAGTAACCTGCAACCAAACTAAACCAATCATTGAGAACTTCTAATTTTATCTAAATTAATAGTTTAATCTCCAATAATAATTGAAAATTTATAGCAAAAGTACACAATTATTAAAATGAATTTATAATGAAAATATAATAATTACAAAAATACTAAAAATATATTAAATTAGTCAATAAATAGTGTAATATAAAATAATAATGTAATCTCTAATAAATATTAATCAATAAATTGTTAAAATACATAATTACTAAAAATATATTTATAAAAAAACAATAAATTAAATTTTAAAAGTTAACAATAGTTGTTTAATCTCCAATAATTATTTACAATTTTCTATTAAATAACAAAACAAATTTAGATTTATAAATAATTATTGAAAATATGTTTGATGAAGGGGAATTTAGTCCTTTAGTGACGTCACGCCATGTGGCACGTCTGATCCGTTTCTTAACACCTTAGCGTCACGTAGGTGTACCTTTGCCAAGATGATAGAGTCCACCTCGGAGCCACCTTAGATGCACCTCAGACACACTGCACACATCGTGAGAGAGTACTGATGCCACCTCGGCAAGGCCAATCTGTAGGCACCTCAACATAAGGGACGACCTCCCGTCGAGGCCCCATCGGCTTGGCTAAGGTCCAATTGGCAAACTGCTTGACATGGTGACTGGCCTCTCCTACATGCGCCTTATCATCTTCAAATCATCTGGATTCACATCGCCTCACCATTGGAGTTGGCTCCCGTGCCGTCCACTTCAGAGGTAACCGAATAAGCACTATCACTATACACAAAGACCTTCTCCGAGCGAGAAACCACCTCTGAGTGTGGCAGTCCGATAAGCCATGTCCCAAAGATCTTGGACGCACTATGTGAAGCTCATGACTACTTGCGCCTATATAAAGGCACCCCTTTCAATCAAAGAAAGTACATGCGATTTAGCTCTCATAGCTCTCTTGCTTTCTCGCTTTCCAACTCTTAGTATACTCACCGCTAACTTAAGAATTGGAGTGCCCATCTCGAGTAAAGCACCCCGAGTACTTTGACAAGTTTCTTGCAACTCGGCTAGCCAACCTAGTTCGGCCGACAACCGAATTGTCCCCCAACAGGGGGCTCCAGACTGTGCACCATCAATATTTATCAAAATATACAATAAATAGTTACTGAAAATAAAACAAATATTAATTTTAGTATATAAATATACAATGAATATACACTATTATTGTAAAATTATTACTAATAAATATTAATTTTTAAGTTATTTTCTATAACTGTTAATTGATATAAATGAAATTAGTTATTTATAATATTATTTAGATATTTAAATAATATTGTTATTTAAATTATAAAATTTTAATTATTTATTGAATTTAATAATCCATAATTTATAATTAGTACCATGGTTTTCGAACCACTGTTGACCCGGACGGTCGAACCGTTCAGCTCAGGAACCATCCAAGCAACTGGTTCTGTTTTACCCCAAACCCAATCCCTGGCAAAAAATCGTTGAATTGGTCAACGAGACGTTGACTCAAGCGGTCAAACTGTCAACCCGTTCAACGTTTTTTGGTCATTTTTTTTACTTTTTAATTTTTTGTTGTCAGAACGGGTTGTCCATTTGAATCGTACGGTCGAACCGTCGACCTGGAAATCGATGGGCAAAACAATTCCATTTCCGAGTCATTTTTTAAAACCATTATTAGTACTATTATTACATAATTCATTATTAATTTTATAAAATATTAAATTATTATTAATATGAATATTATGAAATCTATTACAATTAATTTTCTACTTTTAAGAATTTTTTAATTTTATTACATACTTTTGTTATTTTAACTATTTAAAATTTAGACATGTTAAACATTTTGTTATTTAAATATTTAAATAATAGGTAAGATATTTAAATTTTTCTTCATTTAAATTTTATTTCTTTTAATGTTGTTATGTAATATTAAATATTTTGTTAAATAATTACTTAGCTATTTTAATTTTTAGTTATTTAATATATTTAGTTATTGAAATATTTAAATAATGTTTTTATTTTTTAATGTTAATTTTTTATTTGAATAACATTTAAATTGAATAGTTCATAAAATTATAATTTATATTGTTACTACAAAATTTCATGATGAATTTTGTAAAAAATATAAAATTATTAATAATATTAAATCTATTATAATTAATTTTTATGTTTTGAATAAATATTTGAAAGTCAGTATGTAGTTTCATTATAATATTTAGGTTAAAATACAAAAACCTCCCTTGAAGTTTCAAACAATCATAAAAACCTYCCCTATAGTTTAATTTTAAAAAATACCACTCCCGAACTTTTGAAAAAATCAACAGAAACCTCCCTTCCATCACTAATCCAGACGAAAGACGAAAAATGTATAAAGTTGCAAAATTACCCCTGACTAATTATCGGGGCATCATTGAAAATATATTAAAATTCTAAAAATACTATCATTCGATTAACATTACTCTTGCGATTTTGTGAGTCTTTTTTCAAAGCAAAAGAATAGAGTTTAAATCCTAACACCACTAAACACTTGCATGGCACCATCATTCAAAATATACCATTCACCTAAGAATATTTCCTTTTTTCTAGAAATCGTTCCTCACCAGTCACAATTCATTGTCTACAATATCTATTTCCCCCCTCGAGCAATTTCTCACCGGAGCTTTATTTTTTTGTTTCTCTTTCTATGAGGATTGCATTCCACAAATAGATGTGAGTATTCTCGAGTATTCTCACCAATACCACATGGAAAAATAACCAAGGCTCTCAAGGACAAGAAATCAATGTTGTAATTTCTTAACGATTTCTTTTAAAGGTGTTATTAACATCACCGGTGGCTTGTAAGTTGAGTAACCAACAACCAACCGATAAGAAATTGGGGACCAACCAAAGTTATGGTGCATCGAATCCAAAAACACAGAAATAATAAAGGCATAAATTCATTAAAGCCAACAAAAACCAAATCAGAGGTTCAATAAATGACATTTCTTATGACCCAAAATGAGAAAAGAAGATGCATTCAGAAGTGTCCATAAATACATAAAGCCCAGGGGAAAAAGTTGAACAGTATAACAATTAGTTTTATTTCTGATATGCAATCAAACCCAAGAATTCACCATTTGGCATTTCCATTAGAAAACCAATATCATAAATCCAAGATGTGATTTAAAGACTAGGTGGCCTTTAAGTTGATTAACACACTTCTCAGCCAACCTTCCAGTGAAGAACAATCACCTGCAACAGTTCACCTTCTAATAGCTAAAGTTCAAATTTTATTTGTGTTTTTCCTGTGCATAAACTAGAAATGTTGTCGAACTTCTCCACCAGACAATCTCTGGTGGTCCAATGTTGTTTCCCTTCCTGACTGGAGTAAGTTTCAGGGCAGAAAGAGTCAACGGTGGTTGCTACCTTTTCTTGAGTTGATGGAGTTTTAAGAACGGGAGATTGAAAGAGGAGAAAATGATAAATATTCTTCCAGGGTTCCTCTCTTCTTGGGCCGATGGAGTTTTAAACAAGGTTCGTAGTTAATGGAGTTCAAGAATGGGAGATTACAAGAGAAAGAGATCAACAAGAGGGTCGAATGGGTATTTGAAAAAAACTATGTATTGGTCTAACGTTTTATGTCTGGGTTAGTGACAAAAGGGAGGTTTCTATTGATTTTTTCAAAAGTTCAAGGGAAGTGTTTGTTAAAATGAAACTAAAGGGGAAGTTTTTATGATTGTCAAAAACTTTAGGGGAGGTTTTTGTATTTTACCCCGATATTTAAATATTTCTGAAATTTTTTAATTGACACTTGCTTTTAATAGATGTAGATAAAAAATAGGAAAGAGGATAAATAGGAATTAGAGATAGTTTAGTAGGGCGATAGAGATAATCTCTCTACTAAATTAGAGATAACTTAAGAGATAAATAGGAGTTAGAGAATAATTTAGGAGATAAATATGAATTAGAGACAATTTACTAGAAAGTGGGGGAAAGTGGTGCCACTTGACTAAACATTACAAAGCAAATCACTCTTTCTTTATGGTTATTAGAAATAGTTAAGCCTATGTTATTTCTTTATTTGTTTAATGGATAATTATGTGAAATTGAAAAAATAAAAAATTCAAAAAAACAGAAAATTAGGAAAAGGGGTTAGAGCAAGGAGAGGCATGGTGGACCATGCCTCATTAAGTATTGGGGTGAGTTATCTATTTGTATTTTGATTATATTGGACGGTACTTCTAAGAGGGTAGATGCTATGGTGTATGTTGTGCATGTTATAGTGGCACAAGAGACCACCGTGTTGCCCTTTAGCTTCTTTATTGATATGGTGATTGAAGTTGAGTGTTTTAGCATGTTTAGTCGTTCATTATCTGTCCATTTTTTACTCTAATTAGGAATCTTTTTTGGATAAATTGCTGAAACCTCCTCTTAGGTTTCTAACCATTGCTGAAACTTCTCTTAAAGTTTGGTAATTGTAATCACCTCCCATGAATTTTTTGGCACAGTTGCAAGTAGACCTCCTCTGTTAGAATTTCCTAAAAAGAGACACAAATATGTTCAAAATACCCATATGATTACAAACAACAAAAAAATAAGGAATTTGAAGTTATTTATATTTGAGCAATTGATATGAAGGGTAAATTTGAAGAATAAATCAATTTTAGAAAAGATATTATAAGGGTTTGAACTAGCGATTCATATAAAGAAAAAATTAGGAAGAATAAACATTTTGATAAAAATTACAGCATGTATATTTTGGACATTTTCATGCCTTTTTATTAAAAGATTCTAATAAAATGAGTCTATTTATATATTTGTATGTTAAAAAATTCAGTAATTGCAATTACCACCAAAAATTTTTCAAAGAGAGGTTTTAACAACAACCAAAATTTTCGGGAGATTTCAGCAATTAAACCCTTTTTTATCAAAATCCAAGATATATGGTTGTCAGCCCCCATTGCTACTCACACACAATTTGTGGCACTATAGTCACGTGATAAATGCAGATAAATAAACTAACAATTTGTGGTTCTAATTAACATGCATTAAAAAATAGTGTACGACTTTTGTATTTTGAGTTGAATTCGCTAAATGAGTATATGGGAAAAGAGGCTGATATTCATGAATGAGTATATGAGAAAAGAGGCTGATATTGATAAAAGAGTATAGTGGATCGGTTAACCATTATAAAAAATCACTTTACGGGTTGAGTGGGTTGGGTCATGGGTAATCCAATGGATATCCATTAATTTTTTTTCACCCCGCCCCTTCCCCTAGGTTTTTTTATAGATAATCTCATTCCCAATGGAAAATTGCATTTCCTCTGTTAAGGTCCCTGGATCTCTGCATTGCATGTCTTTCACCTGTTGTAGTCCATCTAAAAGTCTAATTCAATCCTTTCACGCAGATTAACACAAGAACAAGAATTGATGCAGTGAGGAATCCAGCCAACCTCTACGAGATACTGTGCGTCAGGGAAACCGCATTGCGCCATTGCCGCTTGAGATCAATTTCAAGAGAGATCTGTAGGGTTTTTGGCTTCTACTGTATAGGGTTTTGCAGTTCTTCTTCGTTTGTTGCTTATTACTGTGTTTATTCCATTTTCAAAGCGAAGAATATGGGATTTCTTCAATTTTTTTCAGAGATTTTTCCATTCCTTGTTTGATGTTTTTTTTTTTGTTCAATGTTTCATGCTAGGTTGTGAGACTTCAAGTTTAAAATAGGAAAATTTCTTCTCTAAACTAGGTGCCAGAGTAGCAAAACTCATCTACGTGAAACTTTTGTGTAGGATTAGAAATGTAAATCTTGTATGCTATAAATAAGGCAATTTTGAGCTTCTGGATAGATTATTTAGGTGGCGTCTGATAAATCTCAAAATTCAGATCTGAAAAGTTAAAATGATATTAAATGTATCTGAAATCTAAAAAGAGGCATAGTTGCTTTTCTACTTTTTAGAGGATCTGAATTCATAAGTTTGTTTGTGTTGGATCAACCGTTTACCATCTAAAATTTACTGATTTTAGTATTATACCCATAAAACATACAATTTGGAAATGTTGAATTCAATTTACATTATCTCATAAAAAATAATTTTCAACCTCAAAATAATATTAAAACAATACAAATAAAAAATAATAAATTAATAATTACTAATTAATAAATGAAATGATTAAAATTAAAAAAAATAATTAATGATTATAAAAATATTAAAATAATTAACAATTTACACAAATAAAAATTAAAATAATTTTTAAAAATTAATGAAATAATTAAAAATTACTAGTT
>NW_010729197.1:99252-158367 GCF_000365185.1 Nelumbo nucifera
GGTCTGCCATGTGCTTCACCACCACTCCCATGGCCTTGGTGTCTCTCTGAGACCTTGCCAGCCTGGCCTATGCAGCGCGAGAAGCCGCTTCGGCAACCCGAGAAGCCACTTTGGCAGCGCGGGAAGCCTCTTCGGCAGCTCGTGCCTGCCTCGAGCTCCTTTCCGCTTGGGCCACTAAGGCATGGATGGAGGAGTTCACCTACCAAAAGGAAAAATAACGAGTGTTAAAAGAGCAATAGCGAGAAAGGTAATGACAAGGAGCCCAACAAGAAGTCGCTGACTTACCACCATGGCATAAGAAGAAGCATGCCCGACTACATGGTTCAAAAGAAGCTCAGTCCACGCCGCGACCTCCTCAGGGTAAATGGCCTCCCTACTTTTTTGAAGAGCGTGGTTCGGCGACAACGAGCTAAAAACTTGGACGCGAGCTAAAACTTGGATGCGAGCTCAAGAAGCAAAAGCAGGAGAATGGCAATGAAAAGTGACAGGGGTCCCCCACTATTTATACCCAGTGACCAAAAACCGACGGCTCTGATCGAGGCAAATCCAATGGCCCATGATCAAGCTGACCACACGCCTCATAAGACCAAGACGTGACTGGCCGCACGTCTTTTGAAACTGAAGCAGCGCCGACACACGTCTCCCAGCATTGACGGCAGCAGCGGTGCATTTTTCAAATTTGAAATAACGCCCGCAATCACGTCTCCTAGTGGAGTGTTTTTCAAATTTGAAATAACGTGCGCCATCCCGTCTCCCAGCATTTAAAGATGGATTTGCGCATTTCTAACTTTTTGACACTCGAGGAACCTAGAAATCTCCTGACGAACGCACAGTTCGCGCTATCAGTCAACCAGTTTGAAGTACGGATCAAATCCACCCGTCATCTCGCGAACTCCCTGCGCCAGGGCAAGACCCTTAGCGCGAGGAGTGGGGGGCAATTGATGAAGGAATATTTGGCCCGACCTCTTGACCACCCAACACGTGGAAGCAACTGACGGTGACCTGGCAGAAGCAACAGCTCGACACGACAGTACGCTCAAGGCGGGAGCTCCGAGAGGAGGAACCAGCGGTCCGAGCTCCCCAAAAGGAGCCGAATTCTCTCTTTGACCCCGAGCCTTACGAGGAGCGCAAAGGGCAACAACCCGAACTGGCCCACCTCAGGGCAGCTCGGGCCACACTTCTATCCGAACTCAAGATTTCACCTCGCACACCACTCCAGCAATTTGACTCCAGGCCGCCGAACTGAACAACCGTACCTGACACCAAAGGAGTCCCGAACTGCTCTCCGACAAAGAGAGCAGTGGCAGTTGTCTACCCCAGCAGAGGTGATGACACCCGAACTGGCAGAAGTGCAGAGGTAATGATACCCGACCTGACAGGAGCTTGGGAGTGAGTGCGCGAAGTGGTTATAAAAGGCTCTCTTCCCCCCAAGAAGGAAGGTACGTGATAACTTTGCGCCATCTGGTTTCTTATCTTGCCTTTGAGAGAATACTAACTTGAGCTTCGAAGCACTCTCACCGGATTCCTCCCTGGAGACTACTCGCTTTTTTCCCCGTTTCAGGCACCTTTTGCTCCAGTCAAAGGCAAGATCGTTGACAGATAGAACCGACTAAATTACGCTCCATCAGTTGCTATGATCATTGGGTTGAAATTTGAAAATAAACTTGAATTCAAATATGGCATTCCATCGGATGGTGTTAAGAAACTCTTTATGTCATCATGCATGCTGATTTCTCATGTAGACCTTCAAATTGACTGCACCCATTTACCTAATTTACATTCATGAATTGGGCCGACCATGTTGTAGCTTTTTTGTATTGTTGAATATGCAAATTTTAATAGGGCTCACACTTACTGCGCCCAGGCGTTTTCCCAAAAATGTATACGTATTGTTGAATATGCAAATTAGTAAATGTATACGTACATTATATATATGGTAACTTCAATAATAGTTTCACAAAAATGATAATTTCAATATACTTATTTAAACCCATTAGAAAAGGACAGTTAAGTWATCAAAGTTAGGGCAGCTTGGGCAGCTTAGGGGAGGGTTTCATAAATTTTAGATCTTATTCGCTTTCTTAAACCTTTCAATCCGTATTTGCCTCAAAATTCGTAACGGATTGGATTTTGAGAATCCAAATCTTATCTATACATGAAAATGCAAAATCCTCCCCAACCTAAATCTTCCTGTATTCAAGGGTAGGGGCAGGTTGGATTTAAAACATGCATCTAATTTCCTATTATTTCTTGTCATATATAAGCAATAAATAAGTAAAATGATACAAATAAACAACAAAATTTCCAATTATTTGACACATTAAAAACACAAACTATTAATTATCTTTCACATAAAATTCAGAATATTATTAAATTCAATACTTGGTACATAAAGTTTATATGCTTTCCAACAATATGCAGGTTAGAGAGGGTCGGGTTTAGCTTAATACCATACCCTACCCATACCCATACAGGTTGTAGAATCGTAATTAAAATCCAACTCTACCCCAAAACCCGTTCTTCAAACAAGAAAACCTGCCTTGTCGGGGAGGGTTGGGGCAAGTACCCACTAGGTAGGGTAGAAATTGCCATCCCTAATCAAAGCATGGTGTGCTTGTAGATTTAAATTATGTATTTTTATTTTCATTATTAATAAAAAATTATTTATTTATGAAGCCCATATTTGTTTAATATAATAAATGATATTAGATGTATTTACAATTTCTTTTGACAATTTTTGTATTTTCCATATTTTTTGTTTTTATTTTATGACATCATTGCAAGTAGTTGAATCATTAGGGGTGCAAATGGATTGATCATGATCTGATTTGAATTTAAATCTTATATGATCGAAAAATAGAATTAGTTAATAGGATCAAATTCAAATCACCTATATATATATAAAATTTGATTTTTATATTATTTATGTTGTTTTATAAAAATACATGTATACATAATAAAAATGGTTGAAAATTTGTTTGTATTTTTTTGTTTTTCTTTATGTAGACTGTTTTATTTCTTTTTTGCCCATTAATTATTTGTCAAACCTTATAGAATTATGGGTAATCAAATCAAGTCAAATCAGATTCATATATCCAACACCCTTAATAGATTCGAATTCAAATTGATCTTTGTGAGATCTGTCAAATCATTGGATTAGATATAGGATTAACATTATTGGATTGAATTCAGATATACCCTTATCCCAATTTGATTCAATCCATTTGCACCCATAGCAAGTTGGGCAGGTTAGGCCTAATTTAAGCTCAACCTAAGCCCAACTCTTAAAATTGGGTCTAAGGCTTGAAACCAAATCCAATGTATCCAATCCAAGCCTAATCAATCTAGAATTTGATGCACTCGGGTTGGGTCGCGTTAGGATCATACTCATGTTGCTAAATCAGCCCATACTATAATTTGGCATAAATGTATGTGTTTATATATGCATATACATATGTGTATATGCAAATGTGGGCCCACCTAAAAAAATAGAAAAGCCCAAAACTTTTGACCCACCCAAGTAGACCCTTATGGACCATTGACCACTACATAGATAGAAAATAGTTTTCTATACGACTTAGTTTAACTTTCTATTTTATTTTCATCATTAAGAAAAATAACTTTATTTATCACACTTATTTTTCTGACATGATAAATACATATTATTTATTCAAAATTCCTATAATATTTTAAGTAATTCTATGCTTTTATCTTTTTAAAAATTTATATGTTACTCATTTGACCTAAAAGGGTGAATCATTAATCCACCACTTGAATAGAAAAATGGTTCTGCTATTGGATATTTTTTAAATTTTGTATTTTATTTTGATCATTAATAAAAAATTATTCTTATTTATCATACTTGTTTTTTAATATGATAAATATATAATGTTAGATATTTGCTAAAAATTTAACTTTTATTATTTTTTTTATAATTTTATATTTCTATTTATTTTAAATTTTTTATTACTTTACATTTTTACTATGACACCATGGGTTAACCCATTTAATCTGATGATTTTAAGTTTTAACTACTTACCTGCCATCTAAAATGAATGGTGGTTTTGTTTTCATGTTAATTTTAAATACATAGAATTTGTATTATTAAAATTATTGGATATTAATTTAATTAGTATAATTTATTAGTACAAAATCAAAACACCTCCAATAAAGGATATGATCATAGAGAAGGAGACTTAACACCTTAAATCTAGGACTTCAAAAATCCCTTATGAATTCAAATTGCATTGAATTGGAGCTACTTTTTAATATCCCTTTTATTTCAATCAATAAAAGAAATTTAATAGCCCTTTTATTTCAATTAATAAAGGTAATTAAATATCTCTTTTATTTCAACAATGAATATTACAATATCAAATGTCTCAATTGTGGTGCTTTGTCAAAACACACATTTTCCCCCAAGAAATTCAGTGATTCTGTGTAATTTTTGTCCAATGAAAATTCTAGAAAACTGGACCCTATTCGCACTTACTATAGATATAGATTCTAGGCCGACCTTAGCCCAAAAATCAGCTAGCTTGTTAAATCATATTTAATGGATATCAATTCTTTTGTTACTTTTTTAATTGTAAAGTACTTATATTATTATTATTATTATTATTATTATTATTATTATTATTATTGATGTTGCTCGATCCTAAGTGATGCAAGAATAGAGGTCGCAATCAGATGATCCTTGCTAGCTGGGCGGAGACAAGGTCAAAGGTCCGAGTTATCCCCTGGGTAGATACTCCAACGCTCAAGTCATTTGAAGAAGGTGGGTAGTCGAGCCGAGCAATTAGAGAGTAGTGCCGGTCTGAGTAGAGTAACGGTAAGGGAGATATGAGATGGATCCTTTACCTTGAGTGAGGGATACCTTTTATAGTCGAAGATCCGTGTACTGGTCGGATGAGGCTTCTGGAGTTATCGGGATGAGGTTAATCGCCGAAGTCTTCGGGATAAGACCTAATCCCCAACAGAGTTGTCCCCATCCGCTCTCCTATCTTGGTCGTGCTTATCCTCATGACGTGGTGCCGACGTGGCTAAAGGGACAAGCTGGGGCCACGGAGGGAATAGGGTGGCCATGTGGTGTCCGGAGCCAGCTTAACCATAACCTGAATACCACTCCCCTAGTTCTGAAGTCAAGGAGTGAAGTGCTCAACCAAGATGTAGCACGGAAAAGTACTTTAGTCCTAGGCTGAGGAACTTAAAGTTGATTCTGGTTAAGCGCATTGTTGAGGTCGAATGGTTTGGTTTGGACCGGTTTTCTGGGTTGGATCAACCGCTTCACAGTTGGTCCCGTCCCTGAGATGGGTTGTCATAGGCATTGCTTCGGTTCCTGAGACTTTAAGCGTGCGGAGAGCAGTTGTGCCAATTGGCCTTCCGAGCTTGTTAGAGCAACGCTTGATTTATGTCGTTGATCCTGCTTTGATCTGGAGTGTCGGAAGCTCTATAAAAGTAGGTGAAGAGCATTTCCCCTTCGTCATTTAAGAAAGAAGCCACTTGGGGAGCTCAGCGAGGAGTAGTTTACGGTGCTCGGTGTTTGCTTCAGTTCCAGAGATTTTCGTTCTTCGTGTTAAGTAAGATGTCTTCCTCATCCTTCCCTTCTTCTTATGTTTCTTCCTCCAATTACTCTGCTTCATGCTCTGAGTCTGAGTCGAGGTCTTTCACCGAGGCTGTCGTGCTTAATGTTCTTGAGGCCAAGGGCCGGAAGTATGGTTTGAGCTTGGAAGTATGGTTTGAGCTTCCTTGCCGAGGTGACTAGCACCAAGGCCACCTTTTCTAAGTTAGTGTATCAGGTTTCTGCGCCACTAACAACCTTGCTAGTTTAGTAGATCGGTCTCTGTACCCGGTCTTCCTCCTTGACTAGTACCAAGCTGACGACCTCGTCCCCAATCGATAGATAGAGAAACAGCTCATCCCCTAGGCTCGGTTTTGTGAGGAGAGATGGCGAGCTTAGGTACCTCTTTAGATCCTGGAAGGACTGCTTACATTCCTCGGTCCATTGGAAGTTCTTCATGTGTTTGAGGACCTTGAAGAAGGGCAGACACTGGGCCACTGATTTGGACATGAATCTACTGAGGGCAGCTACTCGTCCGATGAGGCGTTGCACTTCTTTGTGGGTCTGAGGTGACTGCATGTTGAGGATAGCCTAGATTTTTTTTTTTTGTATTAGCTTCAATTCCTCTCTACGTAACCATAAATCCCTTTAATTTGTCAGAGCCGACCCTGAAGGTGCATTTGGTCCAGTTTGGCTTCATTTTGTACTTCCTAAGGGTGCCAAAGACTTCCTTAAGGCCGGCTAGGTGGTGCTCGGCCTTCTTGCTTTTTACGAGCATGTCATCAACATATGCTTCAACATTCTGGCCAAGCTGATCCTTGAAGACCTTGTTCACTAGCCGTTGATAAGTGGTTCCAACATTCTTAAGGCCGAAAGGCATTACCTTGTAGTAGTATAATCCATGGTCGGTGATGAAGGCGGTTTTCTCCTATTCGTCTAGGTGCATCTGAATCTGATTGTAGCTTGAGAACAGATCCATGAAGCTTAGGAGTTCATGCCCTGCTATCACGTCAACAAACTAGTCAACCCTTGGTAGGGTAAAGTTGTCCTTATGAAAGGTTTTATTTAGGTTGGTGAAGTCAATGCAAATCCTCCACTTCCCATTGGCCTTCTTCACCATTACCATGTTGGCCAACCAATCCGGGTACTTTACTTCTTGGATGAAGCTGACGTCGAGCAACTTCTAGACTTCGTTGCTGATCACTTGCCACCATTCTGCGGCAAAGCTTCTCTTCTTTTGCCTGATGGGTCAGTAGCGTGGGTCGGCGTTCAAGCGGTGGGTGATGACCTTGCGGTTGATCGCTGGCATATCCACCACCGACCAAGCAAACACGTTGGTGTGGCCTCTCAGCAATTGTACTAACTCATCCCGAAAATGATCTCCTAGGAAAGATCCGACCTAGATCGTCTTTTCGGGGTCTTCATCGGAGAGCAGCACCTAGATGAGGTCTTTGACAGGTTGGCCGCATTGCATCTTCACATCATCCGCAGATCTATGGTTTCAGTTGTTAGTGTTTCTACGGTAGGGCGTGGTCCTTGGCAGGAGGTGGTGTAGCCGGAAGTGTGTCGTTAACCACTTCAAAACACCAGTTTTAATATTTACATTTTTTTTTCGATTCTCAAACAAATACAAACGCAGTAAATAGGTGAGAATGGGTCGTATCCATAGAGAAGCAAGAGAAAAACTGTTACGTACTTAGATCCGGGAAAGCGAATACAATTGGGAATTGCAGAAAACAAGAAAATAAAATTTATTAATGCTGAAATTAAAGGTTCGGAATTAAACAAGACAATAACTAAAATTCAGAAATTAATAGAGTACTAAAATTAACAAAATAAATAAATAAAAGATATGAAATTCGGATCTAGTGGCGGTAGCTGTAAATTGACCAGACAACTTGCAGGAACCCCTCTTGACAAGAATTGGGCGTCCTTCCCCTCTTCATCCCTTGAACCCCTCGAGACACCTTATCCTTGAACTAGACGAATTTAGATCTGCAAAATAGAGAAACGAATAGGAATTAAATCTGAAAGAGTGCTAAAATAAAAATAACGAAAAAGAAAATGAAGAAAAGAAAAGAATGCTTGATCAGATCTTGTGGCAGTAGTTGCAGATTGGTTCAACAGCTTATAGGAGCCTCTCCTGACAAGAACTGGGTGTCCTCCCCTTCTACAACCCTTGAACTCCTCAAGAAACCTTAGCCTTGTAACCGAGTGAAATGAACAACCCCTTCTCTAGGGCCCCTGGGGTCTTTTTTATAGATAATGGTGGATATAATTGGAATTAGAGAGAAAGAGGGGGCGGCAGCTGGGTTTTAGCAAAAATATGTGTGCCCTAGGGTTTAGAATGAAGGGTTAAGATGGTTCTAGGGTGATCCTAAGGCTGAGAAGAAAAGGAGAAGGCACCCAATATTATATAAGGTTGAGATTTAATGGATAAAAGCTTAATGGTGAAGATTAAAAGTTAGGTGGCTCCTAGGGTTAGAATGSTAAAAAGATAGTGTCATACAATGGATGGTGGAGATTAGAAGGGATGGAAGGTGAGGATTTAGAAGTTAGGGGCAGCTAGGGTTTATTAAGAGTGAAAAGAATGGGTTAAAAGGCACCCTAGGGTTTGCTAAGGCATGGAGAGCATGCTAATACAGTAGGAGGGGCGCCAAATTGGGTTTAGCAACTAGGAGGCACCCTCCTACTTTTAGTTTTTCACAAAAACACCCCCTCTCTCAGTTGGACTTCACACCAGCTTCCCAAAATCTGTATTTCAGCTATGAAAACTTCCCAATTTTCCTTAAAATTTGCACAAAGACCCTTAGAGGCCACAACATTGCATTTAATTGGGAAAAGACATATCTTGACTATTCTAAGGCCGAAAATACCCCTGAATTGATGCCCTTAAGGCATCAAAAAGCAAAGTTATCAAGATGTCAAGTAGCATTGTCATACAACCCTCTGGCCTCCACGTGCCACTCCCACATAGTACTAGGTCAAGAATTTCATCGTAAGGTGGAACGTGGAAACCGAGGCCTGTAGAGCGTTCAAGGTCGGCCAGCCAAGGATAGTGTTGTACGACGACGAGTAATGGACGATGATGAAGTTGACCATGGCTGTTGCAGTGATGTCGTTGTCTCCGATCAAAATGGGGAGAGTGATCCTCCCATTTGGCATAAGTGACTCCCTGGAGAGGATGTCCGTTGAGCTACTTGTGTTGACTAGGATGCGCAGAACTTCGAAGTTGGCCACTTCGGGAGTGATCACCAAGGCGTCGTCATGTGAGGTCTAGACCCCTCAAAGGTTGTCATCTGTGAAGGTGATCGGGTCTTTGCGTCTTTTCTTTGGACCTCCATCCTCGATCTCAAGTATCTACGCATACTTTTTGTGGCCCAAGCTGCTTTCTCCTCCGGCGGTGATCCCTCCAAATATCACGGTGATGACACCAGCTGGGGGAGCTCGAGGTGGTGGTCTATTTCCTAGGCGCGGGTCTTCTTGTACTGGCTTCTCGCTTTTGTCTATGAACCCACTGAGGACTCCTCCAAGTCCTCGATTTGGTTGCACAGGTCGTAGCAGTTGTCCATGTCGTGGTCATGGTCTCTATGGAATTCGCAATACTTGTCACAGTTCATTTTGTTTCCTTGGGTCTTCATCTTTTTGGGCCACCAAATGTAGCTACGGTCACGGATCTACATCAGAACTTCAGACCGCGGTGTGTTTAGCGGCATGAAGTTCCTGTAGGTCGGTGTAGGTGTCCTTTGTTTGTGGTCGGACCGGCGATACTACCTCTTGTGATCCCTGTTCGCTCTCTCTGTCCTGCGATCCTCGGTATCCCTTCTCTTCTTATTGGGCCTCTCTTCCTCGTCTTTTAACTTTGCTTGTGATTCTTCCACGTTGATATACTTCTAGGTGTAACTCATCAACACGCCTATGGTTTGAGGAGGGTTCTTGGAGATGCTGATGTTGAACGGAGAGGGCCGCAAACCGTGTTGAATGGTGGTGATAGCTACTGACTAGTTCAGGTTCTGGACCTATAGTGCCTCGGTGTTGAATCTGACCAAGTAATCTCTGAGGGATTCTCCCTTCCTCTACCGCACTTACATGAAGCTGGGCAAAGTTTTCCAGTGCTTTTGGCTTGCTATGAATTACGCCAAAAACTGGTTCTCCAACTACTCCCATGATGCTATGGAGCGCAAGGAAAGGGATGAATACTATGTCAGGGTTGGACTTTTGTGGGTTGCTACGAAATCCTTGCACATCAGGCCTTTAGACGAACCATGTAGCATCATTTGAGCTTTGAATGCCTCGACATGGTCGTCGGGTTGGTATTCCCATCGTACTTATCGAACTGTGGCGCCTGCCATCCTGTAGCGAGGAGCTTGTCCATGATCTCTTGGATGAAGGATGGATCCTTGGTGGGCTAACCGCTTGGTTGCACGGGCTGGACTATGGGTGGTGCCACGCTCCTCTGGGCTTGGCTGTGCTCCAACTCAGTCAAGTGTTGTCGGAGTTCTCGGATTTCCGCATCCCTGTCGTCTGGAGCTGCAACATGTGTAGCTCTTTCCTTCTTGGGCCATGCTGGGCGGTCCTTCACTAAATCGTACTCGGCAATGGAGACTAGTTAATGTGGCGTCCGTTTGCCGAGCCTTTCTTTGGCTGGAATCCAAGTAGACTGATGGGTTTTGTTGTGGTTATCACACTCACGAGACCAGGCGGATGAAACCGATCTTCTTAAAGCATATTGTTTTTCTTGTTTAGGTCATGCCCTGTATATATTCGACTGGCATGTTTTGGGGTCCTTGCGGTGAGGATCAGCCTTGGGACACATCGGGTAGAAGGGGGGATGATCTGAGCAGGCGGTGCCACAAACCCTAGTGATTGCATCATCGCCAAGATTTGGTCGACCTTTTCTTGCATTGCTTGGAACTGAACGGGGCTGACCACGGCTTGCTGCTGAGGTTGTTGGGCATCATGGTGCAGAGGGTTACGATGAGAACAGGATCCTCTAGAAGGGGATAGACCCGTCAATCTTTTAGAGTTGTTTCTTGGCATCTTGACCAGTTCTTGATTGCGTGGTGAAGAAAGGATTTCAAGAAAGGCTTTTTGTGCATTTCCCATAAATGGCGCCAATTTGATGTTGCTCGATCCTAGGTGGTGAAAGAAATGAGGTTGTAATTAGATGATCCTTGCTAGCTAGGCAGAGTCGAGGTGGAAGGACGAAGCCGCGCAATGAAATCTGAAACCATGAAAGAAGTCAAAGTCCCGGGGAGTTATCCCCAGGTAGATACTCCAACACTCAAGTCAGTTGAAGAAGGTGGGTAGTCGGGTCGAGCAATTAGAGAGTAGTGCTGGTCCAAGCACAGTAATGGTATGGGATTTATGAGATAGATCCTTTACCTTAAGCGAGAGATACATTTTATAGCCGAAAATCCGTGTCTTGGTCGGGTGAGGCTTCTGGGGTTGTCAGGATAAGGTTAACCACCGAGTTCTTCGAGATAAGACCTAATCCTCAATGGAGTTGTCCCCATCTGCTCTCTTGTATTGGTCGTGCTTATCCTCATGATGTCGTGCCGACATGACTAAAGGGATAAGGTGGGGCCACGGAGGTGATGCGGTGCTAACGTAGCCATAGAGTTAAGCTGGGCTACGGAGACGACGCGGCACTGATGTGGCCAGAGAATAGGGCGGCCACATGGCGTCCAAAACCAGCTTAACCATAACCCGAATTATTGTTATTATTATTATTATTATTATCATTATTATTATCTAAAAGCCAAAGGCTAAACTTTATTGATAATGCTTAGATTACGAGAAACTAATATTATTACATGTGAGTTCTACATTTGTTTCATATAAATTGTGTTTCAGGACCAATTTAATCTACACAAAATATAAATGAAAATGTCACTCTTGCCCCTAATAAAACATGGGCAACAACTTTTATTTCAATCAACTTTATTCTCTATTTGAAGAAGTTAGACATGTTGTTGCAAATTAATAACTTGGGATGCACTGTTTTCCCTTCTTCTTCATTCTGCTGAAAACCAAATATTGTGCTATGGCTACTTTAATTAGGAATAAAATACCATAGGTTCATTCCCTTAAACATTTCCCACTCAGTATAGGTGGTCAAGTTATCTTTTTTAGACAGATTCTTAATAGAATGTGATTAAGTAAATCAGTTGCAAACTATAGGGATTATTTTAATATAACATAAATAATAGGGTAGCTTTTAATAAATCCCTGAAACTATAGGGGTATTTCAGTAAATGACCTTATATTTTTTTTTTGCTAAAACAAGAGAATTCATTGAAAATAAAACCCAACAATACAACTCTTGGCCCTTTTGCTATAAAATGAGCCAATACATTAGGATGCGAGTTGAGATCTTCTCCCAACAAAATACGTTCCAATCCTCTATCTAACACTGCACAACCCACTATGAGCCTGGGACCCACCATAAAAGTGAGACCCTCCATATATGAGATGTGCGGTGTAAGATTATATCAGTAGAGGGTTGGAACGTGTTTTGTTGGACTTAGATTTTTTTCCTGTTGTAATTCTAGCTGTTTTGTCTCTGCTGCCAGGATTAGATTTTTTTCTGTTCCTCAATGAGATTTTCATTGGAGGCATGCAGTGGATCAATGAGATGGGGATTCTTGTTGCTACGATTGACATACATTAAGAAATACCACAATATTGTATTCTAGCGACGCAATATTGGATTTTTCTTTTTCTTGTTATTAAAGCGATCATAAAGGGGCCAGATTGGGTTTTAAGAATTCCATCTATACATAGATGTTAATCGATTGCTAATAAAGGTTTTCATCCTTTTTTAAAAGAAATGAGAGGTTTTAGTATTTATTAAAAGCCTAAGAGAGGTTTTAGTCTTTTAAGGTTCTAATCATGGTTTTTAAAATGGATTCGGAGACCGGCTGGTCAGGGGTCTGGTTACTGGGTCGAACGGTCAGCCCATTCTGACAAAAAAATAAAAAAATTAAAAAATGGTCAAAATAATTCGAATGATTAACTGCCCGGTTCAACGATTTGTTGACCAAGGTACTGTGAGGGTGTGACCCGAAATTTTGTTATCTTTTAATAGGCTGTAGTAGATTATTCATTTAATCTGAGTTTTAGGAGTACAAATACAAATTTGTAAAGTATAAAACCTTATATTTTGTATTATTTTTATATATTTGTACTGCATATATTTATATTGTACTTCTTCCAAACTGAGCCTTAATGAAAAATTGGAACAATAATTTTTATTTTTAATAAATTGAATTAAATTGTTTTGAAACATTTTTTTCTATATACAGTGACTAGCGTATTTCATGCCCAACAAAAAGTCGAGAAATCTTTTTTTTTTTTTCTTTTGAAACGTCTCAAGAAATCTTATAAGAGTATTTGTAATTTTCTTTAACTGTATAGTTATTGATCAAGTTGGGAGAAGCACTTTATGTTTATGTGGACGGTTTATTATTGTTCATAAATTTTGACAAAATGTACTGATTATRTTTCTTCTGTCCCAATTTGCAATCGTCTCCTATACTTAGTACTTTAGTAGAATAATGTGAAACAAACGGGACTAATTTCAAATTTTGGACAATTAGGGGTTGTTCTTTTTGTGGTTGTATTCATGCATATCATTTATGAACACAATCAGTGTTTTGAAGGATATTTTTATTGCTAGTTATAGAATTAGTAAATTATGGTTTCAAAACCAGTAAAATTGCCATTTTTTCTGAGTATCATGGAAGAGAACCTTTAGAATACAACTACATAGTTCAAAAAGGTCAAACATAGTCAAGTGATTCTATATATCTTAGGCCATATTCCTATATAATACAAAATGCAATATATATTTCATAAAGGTGATAAAATATATAATTATTTATACTTTTTAACATATTATAAGTATTTTCACATATTATATACTTTTTACATGTTATATATTATTTTTAAAAATATATATTAGCATATCGTATGTTATTGTTAAAAAATTGGTCATATCAACAAAGCTGTATGGTATAAATTGCTCTCCTATATACATGTGAGTCAGATAGAGGCTGATAATGTATTGGGTCGAAAAAGCGAACTGCGAACCAAATGGTGGTTCAAAAATTGATCACAATCAATAACAAAACACCTATGATGCTTCAAAATCAATATTTTTATTTTGAAAAAACATCTATAAAAAATTAAAATTGATTTTTGAAATAGAAAATATAATTTTGTAATTGTGGTTTGTAGAACCACAAATTGAATTTCAGTTGATACGGAACTAATAACAACTCCTTTTCTAAACACTACAAATCCTAGTGTTATCAACAAGAAAATTCTTTTCTCCGATGATGTCATGATATTGTGGTATATATTTTGTCTGATTCGTGTAAATTAAAACTCTCTTGTATACCGTTTTGAGCCCTAATACCTTTCCCCCTCCTCCATTCAACCACTTTTAAGTCTTAATTTCATCAAAATGGGTTGATATCTCTAAGTATATACAAGATGAGGTTTTGGGCACAAAAGGAATTGTGCATCAACAACTGTGGAATTGGAATTACACACCTACAGGTGGGTTATGCATGTCAGCCCTCTAATTCTTGGGAAAAGTCATTTCTCACTTTAAGAAAAGTGGGGGCCCAGAAACCACCTACCGAATTCTGTTATGGGCCCTGATATATTTGAACCCTTTTCTGAACAATACAGACGCAAGTTTTATCAACAAGAAAATTCTTTCCTCTGCTGATGTCATGATATTGTGCTATATATATATATATATATATATATATATATAGACGCAAGTTTGATTCATATAAATTAAAACTCTCTTGTATAACCATTTTGAGCGCTAATACCTTCCCCCTCCTCACGTACAATCACTTCAAATCCTAATTTCATCAAGCTTTGGGCATTAAAGGATTAATGGTGTTGAGTGGAATTTACACACCTACAGGTGGGTTATGCATGTAAGCCCTCCAATATATAATTTTTACAAAGTGATGAAAATTAGTACAGAACATGTTTTCTTGGGAAAAGTCATTTCTCACTTTAAGAAAAGTGGGGCCCAGAAACCACCTACTGAATACTGGTATGGACCCGGATATGTTTGATTTACCTATATATGATGAAGAGAAGGCCTGAAACTGCAACTCTGCAACTGATCCAGGGAAGGAATCCACCAACTGATGATGGTGGCTCAATTGGTTTGGTGAGATCTCCGGCAGTTTGTAGCTCGATCGGGATCAAGTTCCGCTGCCACCAGGGTTTGGGTGGGTGAAAGGTATATATGAGAATAGTGTTGTAGCTCCAAGAATATGAGTACCAAAAAAATATCCAACCTCCATAAAAGGATTTGTTCATCAACAAAAGTTCATTAAAATGGGTTAATATCTTTTTAATTCATATGGACATGGGTCATCCAGGATGTGCAGCCCGGCCTGGCCTGGGATCAGACGACCTGGACATGTCAGGGTGCAGGTAATGCTGTTGATACGCTGCAAAAACCTGACCCGGCTCATGATGATCGGATCTATATTACAAGTTCAGAAGTTCCATTCACAATTTTATTCTTGAGAACCGTTTTATGACGTCTATACAGACTATACTTTGCCTCTAGGCCTCTGAGTGGTCTCGTGGTCAGACGAACGTGCCTAGAATAAAGAATTGGGATCTCTTACCAATAAAACATGTTCCAACCCTCTACCAATATAATCTGATACCGTACATCTCATTCTAAAGACTAAGACCCACCATGTACCCACCATGTATCAAATGTGTGAGACAGTTGTTACACCCAATTCAGGGAGGGTAGTGTATTGTGAATAGGCGTAGGCAGAGTTCCAGTGAGGAGATCCGGAGTCAGTTGTTACACCCATTGACCCAGACGGCCAGACCAAAAGACTTCTGTCACACGATGAAGGACAGTTGGAAGTGTTTGATTGGATTAGTAGAGAGGAGTTTGTAGGAAATGCAAATCCCATGTTCACATATGACTTTCCCTAGCTGCCATAAATAGAGAGGACCACCCAATTAATGTTCTATCACAGCACACAACGCCATGGAAGTCGCTCAAGTTCTCCGCATGAATGGAGGGATGGGAGAAACCAGTTATGCCTGTAATTCAACTATCCAGGTATATATATATATTTATCCAACTATCTTATTCCCTTCTTTAATTTGCTCATCAAAACAAGTGATCATCATCTATATCTAGCTTAATTATATATATTCTATCTTCTTAACTAGACAGAGACTGAATATTTGTGTGGTACTGTAGGGAAAGGCTATATCCATGACTCAGCCCATAACTGAGGAGGCCATACTTCATCTCTGTTCCACCACTTTGCCCAAGAGCCTTGGGTTTGCTGACTTGGGTTGCTCCTCCGGACCCAACACTTTGGTGGTGGTCTCCCACTTTATCAATGTTGTCCACCAGAAATGTTGCCAGCTGGGTCGTTCCACCCCGGAGCTCAATGTGTTCCTGAACGACCTTCCAGGGAATGACTTCAACACCATTTTCAGGTCCTTGCCCGATTTCTACAAGAAATTGATGCAAGGCAAAGGTGATGATGATGACTTCGGGCCATGTTTCATATGTGGAGTTCCAGGTTCTTTCT
Source organism: Nelumbo nucifera (assembly GCF_000365185.1). The sequence continues at coordinate 115,423 of NW_010729197.1, forward strand.
ATGGCAGGCTTTTTGCAAGCCAGAGTCTTCACTTTATTCATTCTTCATACTGTTTGCATTGGCTGTCTCAGGTGATCAGACTACTGTGAAAGCTATATATGTTTGGTTAGATAGAAAAATAAGAGAAAAGAATGTCGAGGAATACAAATTGAAAATAATAAACATGATGATTAAGAAAAAAAATAAACGTACGATTCATGCAAGCTATTGGGTGAGAGGACCCTTTGCCTCTCCCATCTCCCACCTTACCTAGTTGTTTGTTTCTATTATAATATATATAGAGAGAGAGAGAGATCACATACATCCTCACTTGTGTTTATCAACAAATTAATTAATTGTTAAGCTTGGAAGCTGACCATGAAGATATGACTACTGCAGGTTCCTGGGTTGCCGGAGATAAACAAGGGGAATATTTACTTGGCGAAAACAAGCCCTCCAAGCGTTGTTAAAGCATATTTGGAGCAATTTGAAAGAGATTTTTCTGTGTTCCTTGGATCTCGTTCAGAAGAAGTGGTTCCCGGAGGGCGTATGGTCCTAACTCTTCTAGGTAGGAGGAGCGAAGATCCCTGTAGTAGAGAGGGTGGTTATTCGTGGGAACTGTTGGGACAAGCACTCAATGACTTGGTTTCACAGGTAAGAATATATAAATAAGGGGTTTATTCCTTGAAGATGAGAAGAAGAAGAAGAAGAAGAAGAAGAGATCAAACAGGAGGAGGATTCGGGCACATCCCATTTTAGTTTGATCTCTTGTTGTTAATAATAGGAAAAAAAAACACTTCTATCTATTAAACAGGAGGAGGATTCGGGCACATGTTTTCAAAGACAAAAGCACTTCTATCTATTAAAATTAATTAATTGTGACAAAGATATATGGTATTATTTTCACTGCGTAGTAGATATTTATTTAATAACTTTTATCAATGTTATTCGGTTTTTTATGCAGGGATTAATAGAAGAGGAGAAAGTGAACACATTTAATATGCCCATATATGCACCATCTCCAAGAGAAATGAAGTCTGTGATAGAAAGAGAGGGATCCTTCGACATTGATAGACTAGAAGCTTTTGAGATAAACTGGAAACAAGAAGATAACCTCGGTGATAATGAAACAAACAAGTTGAGAGATGCACAAAACATAGCCAGGTATCTCAGAGCTGTGGTAGAACCATTGCTTGCAAATCACTTTGGGGAGGCTTTGATGGATAAATTATTCTGCAGATTGAGGGAGATCCTGGCCGACCGCATGCTCAAGGAGGATGCTAAACTTGTTACTGTCATCGTTTCCCTCACCAGAAGGAAATATTAATTATTAGGCTTATTACAGATTTTGGTTATGTAATCTTGCTTTTATTACATATTAACTCCAATAAACTGCTTCCTCCTTACCCCTTATCAATAAATAAAAGATGCATGCTTCTAATCTGCAATAGTTTTCTTTTTTTTTCTCTTGTTTTGCTAGAAATTTAGGCCCCGTTTGGTTTGCAGGAATAGGGGTCTGGAATTAGAATTGGAATGGATTATTCCAATTCCAACTGTTTGGTTGGGTGGAACCGGAATCCCATTCCCATTCCTGTTGTAATGGCATTTCCCCATATAAGGGAATGTGTAGGTATATAGTAGTTACAACCAATACAAGCCTGTGATAAGTCCTTAACTCATCACACACCTGCAATGAACTCATGACCTGAAATATGTTGCGATGAACTTTAGGCTTGTGCGAACATGCGATGAAACTAAAACTATCGCATAACTGCGACGAGCGCAAGTTCATTGTAGATTTGAAGCAACTAAAAAAAACACGTGTCATTAAACAACACGTGTGACAAGACACTCTGTATACTTAAAGAGGACACGCAAGCCAAATGATGATGTCACTCTAAAAGGGTCACGGAAGGAAGTAACACACGTGTATTATGAAAATCCTCAGACAAAAAGAAATTTTATCTTTATAGGATCTCGCTAGACATGTGGCAAAATCCCAATGGTGTTCCCTTAATAGATGACATAAAGATCTCATATCCTAATAGGAAATATCTTCTCTTTATAGCCTTGAGGTCCTCTCTATATAAAGGAGAATAATTCTTCCCCAAAAAGAAAGACAATACAATATAACTTTGACCTAGGGTTTTTCACAAGAGGAATCTCCCTTCTCTCCCCTCTTCTCCTCTCTTCCCCACGTTCTCTCTCTTTTCAGTCATCTTCTCTGAACTTTTGGAGAATTGACCAACCTCCGTAGCCTTACCATGGCCACCAACCGAATGGTCATCCCCTCCCCCTCCCTTAATGAAATTCCATTCTTGCTTATTCTAATTCTTATTCCCATTCTTGTTTGAACCAAACAAACTATGGGAATAGATCATTTGGATCTTGATTCCCACTGCGAACCAAACGGACTCTTAGCCATTCATATATATATACACACACACAAAGATCAAACAACTAAGAAAATCTAATCATAGAGGTAGGCAAACCAGCAACAATTCTCACAGCAAGCAACCTTGTAGATCCGGGGCAAACCATGTATGTCCTCCATCGTGAATTAATTTCTTGGTATTCTTTTGCAACTCAAAGATATTTAAGTAAAAGAATCCTCTCTTGCTCAATGCCTTGGTTAGCAAGGGATTTGCAGGTTTGCTGGCCTCTCTTTAAACATGAGAGAAAGAGATATTAAAGCCATTTTCTGTCTAATCTCCTGAAGGCGATAATTAATGGATGAACCACCGGGGAGGGCAGCTAGCTTTCTCCATTCATGATATCCATTAAAAGTTTGTTAATTATCACTTTGAAAAACAACAATTAAAGCATTGGAGCATAAGCATAGGTTCAAAGTTCAAACAGTCGCAAAGGGCATATAAGAGATGTGTAGGTATCCTAGAAATTTGCTAAACCACTTATGAAATCTCCTTTTATCCTCTTAGAATATAATTTCATCCCTCCTCCTATACCCAGATTACCTCTACAGGCTCCATCTATGTTTAACTTAACCACTCCAACAGCCAGAAGGTACCGTTTTATCTATTTAATCTTCTTGAGATCGATATGCTTAACAGGGAGAGGAATGATAATAGCCCACACCTATTATTATCATGATCGAACACGAGGAGAGGGAGTCAAAGCATTGAACTCATAGAGCCACAAGTCTTGATACCATCTGTGACTCCACTAATACCCCACTGCCTAATACTGTTCTTCATTCTATTTTTCTTTGGGAGGTTTGAGTTATTGAGTGCGGAGTTATCAATGGTCCGGATATTGGTCCAACTCAAACCTGTCCAATATATGAATTCATTACAGATGGACCAGATCGAATCCAATCTGATGAATATTTAATTTGGACTCATCCAATATAATGTCTGGACTATGTATCCAATCTGTTCAAATTGATTTTAATTGAGACTGGGTCCAATTCAAACCTGCTTCATTGAGATATATACTCTTATCTTCTGTCAATAGATCAGATATTGGTTTAATCTGAACTAGGCCAATATAAATCCATTGCAGATAATCAGGTCCATTCTAATCCAATAAATATTTTTGATCATTAAGTCTGGAATAGTCCAATTTAATATCTTATTGATCCATCCAATCTATTTAAATTGATTTTGATTTGAACAGGGTTCAAACTCAAACCTGGTCTATTGATACCTTTAGTTGAGAATTGCATGAAACTTATGAAGATAGAACTACCAATATGTATTCTTATTTTTTTCATTGAGCAAATAAATTCCAGACTCTTTGGTCAAGGTCTAGGATATTGACAGCTATGCTCATAGCAGGTGTCGACCCCAAATCACTCTATCATCGTATTTCTTCTATTTTAACCGATATCATTGAAAATGTTATTTTAATCTTTTTATTTTTGACATGTTTGTGCATACCAACACAGGTAATGTAAATATGTAACGTAATGTATTCAAATTATTCTAAATGGTTTTCTAGTTTAAATTAACATTTCAAATAACTTAATTTTCATTTATAAGGGATAAGTGGACTGTAATCTATCTCAGAAATCTGAATTACAGTCCCTCTTAATTTACAGTAGCCCCTCTCTTATAAATCGCATCCTGTCCGTAAATTTGTCATCAATTTATAGGCAGTATTCAATCCATTCCTAAAAATCTTTACTCCACCCTAAATGTAATGAACTTATCCAATTTGCCCTAAATGATCTATAAAAAACCTTAAATGGACTGAAGTATAAAAAACCCTAAATGAAATGGACTTACCCAACTTGCCCCCAGTGGTACCACAATAAATTCATAGTGATGACTGACGACTTACAACTTTTGGTTGTCACTATGTTAACGCTTCGGGTCTAGTGCGAAAAAGGCTCAACCCAAATCTGACAAAGGCTAACCCAAGCCCAATCCGGCCAATAGGAATATGTTGGATCAAAACAGGTTTACCACTTAACGCATCTGGCATCGTCTCTAACCATGCATTGACAACCCTTCTGCATATTAGAATAAAGTACATAATTATCACAGTTAAGTTGGATCGATGTTCCATTGACTTCTGAAAGAGCATGTCTTCACTCTTTCTTTATAACCAAGAGCTGATGGGGGGGTGGCTTTGCTTTGAGTGACTGACGAGGACAGTGAGCTGAATGAATCCTAGACTCCCATTTATCAAATTCGGTGATGAATTAGTCTCTCTTGAGAATCCTTACAAAACTGAGATCTCTCAAGTCTCAATTATTTTTCGTGCCCAAAAGGTGATGAAGAGGACACTTGGTCTCAAAATCCTAACATTTTCACCCAGAATTCGAGCATGTTTGTGCATCTAAACATTTAAATGGACAAAACCATTACTTTAAAACTTTGTGGTTAGTATAGTCTCTTACCATAAACCTTCTTCACAATAAATTAACGCTAAAAAACGTATCAAAATTCTAGATATGTGGAGAGAGAGAGAATAATCAGTCTTATGGCCATTGCAAGCTCAACATTAATGTACTAGCAATCTAAGTATATATATATATACACCTTTTTTTTCCACTCCAAGTATACTTGATTAACATCATTGCTTATACTCTACAAATGATAATCCATCAGTCCCCGGATTTATGAGACAACAAAGTTTTATTTCCTATTTCCTAGAACACACCCAGAACAAAATTAAAGAAAAAAAAAAAAAGCAATGTAATTTCATAAAGTTATTTGTATTCCTCTGCTAAATGCTAATTTCATAAAACTAATACTATGCTTGCTGCTCCTCAAGGTGAGCCCATTTCATCCAAGAGCAAAGAAAGATTATGCCAGCTAAGGTTAATACCCCTTCCTGTTAGGGGTGTCAATTGGACTGGATTTGGTCCAATCTAATCCAATTCAATGTGAGTCCATTATAAATGGGTCAAGTCCAATCCAATCTAATGAATATTTTGGACCATTTTAGATCAGTTCAATTCAATAATGTTGAATTCAATCATCTAATCTGTTCAAATTTGTTTTAATATAGATTAGTTCTAACTCAAACCTGGTCTATTGACACTTATATTCTACCTTTTATAAATGAATCGGATATTGGCTCAATCCAATATAAATTCATTATGGATGGACCAGGTCCAATCCAATCCAATAAATACTTTGGACCATTATGTCTAGACTGGTCCAATTCAATATGTCTTGTTGATCAGTCCAATCCGTTCAAATTGATTTTGGTTTGCATGGGGTCCAATCCAAAACCGGTCCATTGACACCCCTACTTCTTGTTACAGTTTCCAATCGATGTTTAAGAAATTGGGCAATGCAATGTAAACATGGGCTGTATAGGTGGGCAATGGCCACCAGTACCGCCATGATTAGAGGGTATGTTGGTTCCATTTGAAGGACCCGAAGGAGGCACTATGGCTCTGAGGGATTCAAGCACAGTATCTTCCTTATCTAAGTGCTGATCTCCATCTCCCAAAGGCCTTGTTGCTAGGAGAGTTTAGGATACTGAAAGTAAGAGAACAAGAGTGATTGAAACTGTGAAGGAGTTTCTTCCAAAACGAGCCATATATTCGTTTTATTCGATGAAGAATAAACCATAATTGAAGGGTGGAAAATGGAAACTCAAGTTATAGCTGCGTTTTTGCATGTTAGATGGCAATAGTGATCGAGTTCAGATGAAAGTTGGGATTTCCAGCAAGCCTTTAATTTGGATGATAAAACAATTGGGCATGGAAATGCTGGGAGTATTAAATGGTGTAGAATTGTCGTACCTCTCGTTAGTGGTCAGTTCAAATATTGTCCCAAAACCTGGATCGATGACCACGGGTCAATTGGGGAAATCCTTTGCAATGGTTCAACCATCTATTCGATCTAATGTAAAGAAATAGTTGTAATCATTTCCCTTCCGCTGTTAGAACAAAGTCACCAACAGGGTCCGGTCCAGGTCAACTGACTCAACCCGGCCGGAATTATACTTTATTTACATGACCCTAGTCTTTAAACCACAATAACAAATTTGACCAGAAATAAATTCAACTTTTGGGTATATCATCGTTGCATCCTCTTCTTTAATTTCTCATCTTTTGTCCATCAAGTTAACTAACCAACTAATTAACACGTTAAAACGCAAATACAAATTCAAACTTAATGGGTCAGCTCAAAACCTCAAACTGAAGGATGGTAAGGTAACGCGTTGGGTCGGAGACCCGAGACCACATGGCAAGACGCGAAATGTCAAATGTTGTTAGGGACTTAGGACCCCGTGAAAAATATGCAAACCGATCTTACATATATGTTCAAACTTCAAAGTACTGCTGGCCATTATTGGGACCCACCACAAAGATATCTTATAGGGTTGAATTTGACCATCAGCTTGAACACAACATTCTATATCGGATGTATTGAGAAACTGTGTTAGACAAGTCCTACAGATCTCCGATGTAACCCATTCAGTATCCGATCATGGTGATTTTTCATGTGCGTCTCCCTTTGATGGGACCCATTTAATCCTAATCTCCACCTTATGTAAAACCCGGACCCAACCACTTCTACATCTCAGTTGGGCCCCCGTCAACCAATGTTGCAAGAAACGGACCAGATTAAAAACCGGAATACTGGCACGGGTCACGGTTTTACTGGTTAATCATATGGTTGTATGATTTGTTCATCGACTCATAAAAAAAAAATGTTTATTTAACCGGGACCTGAAGAAAGTTCACCGGAATTCCCAATTTTCGTGGTGTAGCTGTCTGATCCGATTCAAATCCTACATACAACACTGATGAAAACATAAAAAAAAAAAAAAAGAAAAAAGAAAATCCAGAAATGAAACGAGAGGTAAAACTGTGTATCTATAACAGTAGATATATAGAATAAAAATCAGTTAATATCCATATAACTCTACGTTATGATATATATTGAACAAACCTGTCATAAATAATTTGCAAACACATGATTCAGCCCAGACTCATCCATGAAATTAAAGTGGGTTGTTCAGTTTGGACCCAATTCTCAACTCAATTAAACCTGGTCTCAACTATATATATATGGGGCTGTTTTGCCTTCTGCTCTGTTAACTGCCATATGTTCATTGTTAAATTAAAGGCCTTTAAAGCATTTTTAACTACAGTTAATTCATGCCCATTTTGGTCTTCCATGGTTCTAATTGCAGTGGATGACTTCTACAGTGGTGCCATAAATATTAGGGCAGAAATTTTGCAAGTTGGAGCTTTCTGTGCTTATATCAATTTTAGGATGGCTTTAGCCCATCAGATTAAAAAAAAAAAAAAAAATTCTTTGCCTCCATGTTGTGGGTCACGAGTTCCACTGTGCCATGTCAGCAAATTTAATGCACACATATATATAGGTATAAATACATATTTTATCAATAATTAATATATAATTATATTCTACATTTAATATATCAGGGTTTTATGTTTACTTATATTGTAATTCAGTTTTTAATTATTTTATTTGTAAAAATGCTAAAATGTGCCTTTAACGAGACTGAGTTCAGTCCTCACAAATTTTATCCTTACACCATCCTCACAACACTTGCAACTTTACATTGGGAACATCTCCCCATGAATTAAGAAAATATAAGTATGGAGACATTCCAAATGCAAGCCTGCAACTCTTGCGAGGATGGTGTGAAAACTGAACCTAGTCTCACCTTTAACACTTTGGGATGTATAGATCTCGAAAAGTTATTCAAAATAAAAAATATCACTCCAATCAGACATCTGAATGTAAAATTATGACCTTCTAAAATTTTAATGTACATTGAGTGTACAATCCGTGACTTGGTGACTGGGTTGAATGGATCAACGATTCAATAGCTAGGGTTGGATGGTTTTTGACCAAATCAAGTTTTGAATAAATTCTAGGTTTTAGCCAAATGGAACCCAAAATCTTGGTTGGGTGACAATTCAGATGGTTTGACTATGTGGGTCAACACTGGTTTGGAAACACTGGTGTTACGTATGAACGGAGGGACTCCCTAGCTAATCTTATTATACGAAGAATTAATACTGCGCAAAAATATACCACCATTATCAGGTAGCGTTGTACAAGCTCAATATTGATGAACCAGCATACTATGAATCGAGGGAATTAAGTAATTTGTAAGTATACAAGTATATATGCATGCACAGATGCGTACGTGCAGTGAGCTAAGGAAACTCGTTGCATTGTACAATGTACAGCAATTGATTGAAGACCTTGTCAATCCATAAGTACATTAACTCCATTCCATGTAGATTCACTACTTGATTAGTATCATATATTATTTAATTATAAACTACTACAAATGATTAACAATGTATCATCTCAGACCCAAAGAAGGCACATCGCCTCTGAGTGATTCAAGTAGCACAATATCATCTCCATCTCCCAAAGGCCTTGCAGCTAGGAGAGTTTGGGATACCGAAAGTAAGATAAGAACAAGAGTGATTGAAACTGCGAAAGAGTTTCTTCCAAAGCGAGCCATATATAGCAACTGGTTTTGCCGAGATATATATATATCTTGTATGTTGGAGTTGGGGGGGATGGTTGGACACCTGGGCATTGAAGCCTTTATATATAGAGATCAGAGGACATTAAGCGCCGGTAATTAAACAGAGTCGAAGGAGATGGTGTTATGCAACAGCCGAAACTTTGACGACGCAAATGGGGTGAGGAGGAATAATCTTTGGAAAACTTTGATCTTTTTAATTAATTTCATCCAAGCAGTGAAGGACCAGTTAACCTCTCGAGTCTCGACAGTGGTCAGTAGTTCAAATGTCTCATACTCTGGTTCAAACTGAAGGTTGATAGCGCATTGGACTTGGGTGAGAGGGAGACGGAGACCACATGGCATGACGGGCCCTGCATGCCTGAAATATGCAAAACCCCATCTTACACGTTCAAACTTCAAAGCATTACTGCACTGCCCACCATTGGAACCCAACACGAACATATAGGGTTGAATTTGAAGATCAGCTAGCTTGAAACGTGACGAGGAGACAAAGAAACAACAATATTCTTTTTTCTTTTGCGCTTGAAGATCATTGGATGTATAAAAGATCCAGAAGTTTATGTAAAAGATCTCGGAAGGAACTCATTTGGTATCTGATCATGCTGATTTTTTTTTTTTTTTGTGGGTCTTCCTTTGCCGGGACCTATTTGTTAATTTAATAGGATCTTGATGCTATTAGTATTAGGGCTGTTTAATTAATTTCATTGTCCTTTTTATCTATTAACGAACTTCTTTGTCGTTTTTTGACTTCTAGACTTCTTTAAAAGTCATTAGTCACCATATAAACCGAACAGTGAAAAATGCAATGTTTCCCTCCGATAGATAGCTTTCACACAATTTGAAAAAAAAAAATGTTTATTTGATAAATAGTTTAACTAAATAATATTTCAAACTGATCTATTACAGAAATGTCTATATATGTAACACTGAATAAGCACCATTTATCAGATAAATATCATGTTAATCTCTAATCTATGTAAAACCCAGACTTGAGCACTTTTATGGATGAATTGGCCCCGTCTATCTTGTTCATTAGAAACCATTGTTGTGAGACTAAACACCAAAATTCGATCTCCACGGGACATTCTTTTACTTCTTAATCAGGTGGTTAACTAGTTTGATTTATGAAAATTGTCATTTAATTAACTAGGACCTGATTCAACTCATACAACACCGATAAAAACATAAAAGAAAAAAGAAAAATCTAGAAATAAAACTATTTATCCTTAAATAGAAATGCATTTATATGCATATAACTATTATGATATAATTAAACCAATTGACTGTGGCTCAATTGAGTAGTATCTCTGATTCATTAATGCACAGAGACTTGGATCAAATCCCACTGAGCTGTATATGTCAGCTTATCTTTTTCTTAAAACCAAACACAACCTTAATTAATTTAGTCAAAAAATAACTAAACCAACTGCATGCACGCACATCAACCCATCCAACAGTCGTGGATTCAAAACTTCAAATGTCTCGTAGTCTGTCTGGTTCGAAGGCCGCCGCCGGGTCAATGTGGACATCATCATATTCAATGGTTGAACCATTCCTGCTGCCTTCTAATTATTCTGTTACTAGAAGAGAAGAGTTGATGATCAAATAAATTCAAAGTTAAGATATAACAAACAATCAAAATTCAAAATGATTTCTGTGATCCGTCATCACTCATCGGTGTTTAATGTCAAAGGTGGCAGCATATAAACCTTGACGCGCCATGACATGTATGTATGTAAAGTGTAAACATACAGATATATAGAAGCGGTCGTCATTAATTGGTTGAGAGTGCGGACGATTCGAACTCGCAGACGATACGACTCACTCGGGATTTTCTATTCACTTTTTTTACCCATTCTCCATAGGGATGACAATTTCGTCGGAATTTTTGGATATCGGATTTTGATTCTAATAGAACCCACTTATTAAAACATTATTGTATTTGAGATTTTAAATTAAAACCATATAAGGTTTGAGACAAGTTTGGGTTTTGACTTTAGAGTATGGATACCAATATCTGGGATGCATAAAATGAACCTATTATTTTACTATTAATATTTTATTTGTATAAATTTTTTGAGATTAAAATCATATTTGATGTAAATTCGCATTTGATAGATTGTTTATTTCATTTAGTTATAAAATGTTAATTTTAAATATTTTTTATTTTTAGTTGGAATTGTTAATCATATATATGTATTGATTGTTTTGATGAACATAAAATTTAATAAAATCTATTTTATTTCATTAAATAACACACAAGGCGAAATGGCTAGAGATGAGCAAACGATTTATCCGATTAAAAACCAAAATTTTAAATGAAAAACCAAACCGAAACCGAAATATTGAAATGTATATATATATTTTAATATATATTGTAATGTATATTTTAATATAATATATATATATATATATTTTAATATATATTATATTATTAAAAAATATATATTATACAATGTATATAATAAATTATAAATTTTCATACATAATATAATACAACATAATATACTTTATATGCAAGCATATTTTACTGCGAGATCTTCCAAATGTACAGCTGTAGTGATGTGTGGGTAGGGAAGAAAAGTTACCAATGGACGGCTATAGTGTCATGTGACTAGGTGTGGATAGGAGATCCAGATTGGCAACTAGAGCCTTTTATGGTTGAAGATAAGTCTTTCAACCCTCAAGTTGCTGCAACAATTGAGGTTAAAGATCATTCCCACGAATTATTCTTCAATTGAGTTGGTGTTTCTGTCTTCTAACAATCAAATATTTCTACTGAGATTCGTTACATTCTTGGATTCTACTAGTGCAAGAGAGTAGTCAGAGGGGGTTCTTCACTGGAAAATAAGAGAAAAAAAAAGAGAGATTATATACCACTTCTTTTACAAAAAAAAAAGAAAAATTAAATTTCTTTGAATTTATCCTCATCTTTTGTACCCCAAATTATGAAATTTGTGTCGACAATAATATTTCTAAACCTTATTCATTCCGTGAAAGCAATGTGCCTTCTTTGATTGGTCAATTATATGAGAAATTGCACCTGCACACTTGATTGAAAAATTAGCTTTTTTCTTACAAAACCTATTTTTGAATTTGTCTCACATTGGAAAGTTATAAGCTTTTTTTTTAATATATTAATAGGAGCTGATTTACACTCCTTAGAAATAGTAAGGAGAGTATGGGGGTTTGATACCGTGCAACGCATGCGCACATGTGTGCGCGGCGCAATGAGGCACTTTAGAAGCACACTTTGCATGCGAATGGCAGCTTTGGTTTTGGTGCGATGCTGACTGTCGATCAACATTGATGGGATCAACGGTCACAATTTGATCAGGTATGATCAAGAGGCACAATTCAAAGTTAACAGTCATTAACTGTTAACTACTTTTTAAACAGCCACAATGTTTGAAATTGTGACTATTCAAGGTGCCTTCTCTAAACCAGCACCTACTTTTTCTTCATACCTCTTCATAAACTATTTAAGGAATATGAATCAGACTTCAAAAACACACATTTTCGAAATCCACTTTCTCTCTCTCTAAGTCCGGTCTGCTATAGTCTCACAAAAGGTTTCTCCGGAGATTCTTCAACTTTTCTGATTGCAGATTCTCGCCCAAGGCTCTGTTGTATCCTGGGAACGGATTTGCTTGTAACTCAATAGCAAACTCAATGAAACTGAGTGGGGGTAAATAACGTTCTAAAGATAGTGTCTTTAGACGCGCCTCAGAGCTTCTCCTCCAAAGTTACAGTGACCCCATTTTCCAACAAAATCTAACTGGGGTAAACTTTACACCCCAGTTCGATTTTACATGCCTTTGGTAACATGTAATTTTACATCTCTTCTCCTTCTCTCTCAATTGCTCTCTTTCTCTCTCTCTCTCTCCCTCTCTCTCTTCTTCTTCTTCTTCTTCTTCTTCTTCTCTCTTGCTCGCTCTTCTTCATCTCTCTCTTGACGTTCTTCCCCATACCCTAATGCATTTGTCCACTCCGATTGTGTAAGCGGTTCCATCAACAAAAACAACAATGGCGTTTATGGCATCTTTATGCGATTTCACGGAATCCAAGCAACGAACGATGACTTCTTATATTCGTTGCCTCGCCATCTCCAGTGACTTACTCTATGCCGCCTCAGGCAGTGAAATCAATGTCTACAATCTAACAAACTACACGCACATCAATGCATTCAACAGCAATTCCTCCTCGGGTTCCGTTAAGTCTCGCTTTTTCAGAAAGGAAGGTCTTCACTGCTCACCAGAACTCTAAGATCTGAGTCTGGCAGCTAACCCCAACCAAACGACATCAACTCGTGGCAACGCTTCCCACCGTCAAGGACCATGTTCGTTGTTTCGTTCTACCGAAGAACTACTTCTGCGTCAAACGTCACAAGAAACAGCTATGGATTGAACACGTTGATGTTTTCTCTGGCCTCGCCATCAGCAATGGCTTAATCTACTCCGTTTCCTGGGACAAGTGCTTGAAAGTATGGCGGGCATCAGATCTGCGTTGCTTGGAGTCCGTGAAACCCAAGGCAGATCTCCGCTGCAACCAACTGGAGAGGAGAGGTTGTTCATTCTCTCTTTCTCTCTTCTCCTCCTTTTTTTCTTCTTCTTCCCCTGCTTCCCTCCTCCTTTGTAAAAACAAAGTAACCTCGATTTACGTTGATGTAACCAAACAAGACAAGTGTAAATGGGTACAATGGCCAATCCGTATTTTACACTTTCACCGAACCATCATGTCTCAACTTCATCAGTGTAAAATAGCATTTACATACGAAACAAATGCAGCCTAAAGGTTTTTTGCTATAAAAAGCCAACTTTTGTGCATAGGGAAATTTTGTTCTTTTCAGTTTCATTTAAGGATATGAATAAGAAGACCAAACGACCTAAGTTGACCCAAGTTTCAGGGAAAAAATAATAAGATAAAAGGTTCACTGATCCCACAACGAAGTGAGTGCAGTTATTGTAATTTACATCTCCGCTTCACAAGGAGCTGCCCCACAACACCCCACAGCACATCCCATCATGTATTGGGAACATCTCCTGATGATAGTACTAGTCTCGATGATGTCATCATCGGGAAATGTTCCCAATACACAGCGGGGATGTGCTGTGGGGCRGAGATGTGATCTCCAGTTATTGACAGTCCTTATAGAACGGCCGTCCAGAAAAAAAAAAAATCTGACATTATTGACAGCCCTTATAAAACGGCCATCCAGAAAATAAAAATATCTCAGACATTATTGTTCCAACTATTTCAGAGAAAAAAAGTATCTCAGACATTAGTAAATTTGCTTAAGGAAGAGGAAAAAAACAGGAAGCAGGCAAAGGAAAGGCCATCATATCGTTGTTCACGTACAGGTAGACAACCTTAAAAGCATGATTTATTCTTATAAAAGAAGATATTTGAGCTGAAGTGTATAAATTATAAAGCTGCATATCAAGTGGCTCCCCACATGAACATCTCAGCATGCAATGGAATATCTCCCCTAGTTGTCATGCGGAGATGTTCCCAATACACAGTTGGGTTGGAATGTACTGTGGGACACCCATGAGGCACGCTCTATGGAGTGCAGATGCAAGTTCCTTCATCAGTTCTCTCACCTTCCATGTAGTGTTGCAGTGGCAAAGATTTGGAGGAATTGCAGTGCAAATAAATGCATTGAGTAACTAGATCATTAAGGTTGTATTTAGTTGCAATACAAACAAATTTGCACTGATATAAAATTATGTCAGTTGCAAATGATTTGAGTGTAAATTCTGACTTATTTTTGTTTCAATATTTAGATTATTTTGTTTGATTGCAGTATAAATGCAATAAATTAAGACATGAAACAGAATAAAATAAAATTAAACGAGAATTTGCATTTTATTTATTTGCACTCCCATGCATTTGACTGATAGAGGCCTGTTGTAAGTTGTAACTTGTAAGAATCAGTCCAGACTCGACTGCACGGTTGAACCAGTTACCTTGCAGGCGGTTTTCATGGTTTCAAATTTTCAATAAAATAACCACCCAATTAGCTATTTAGTAGACCTGGAAAAAAGTTGATCCAACCCACGAGCCCGACCCAACTGAACCCAACCCAAAAAAACAGGGTTAGGGTCTCATATTTAGCTACCCAAGTGTGAAAATGACCCAACCCGACCCAACCCAAAAAAACTAGGTTGGTTTATTATGGGCCTGCGCGTAGGATCTCGTCACGGGTCGGTCCACGAGGAGAAAGCCCTGCTTTTCCTTGCGCCTTCCCTTGCGTGTAGACCCTATTGTAGAAACGAATGGGTGATTTGTCCAAGAAACCACCCGAACTCTCCAAATAGGTGATTTGTCCAAGAGACCATCCGAACTCTCACTCTTTTCTTGACTGGAAAAACTGAATGCCTTTACTTCAATTCGTAGCTCCTTAAATAGGAGATTACAAGAGGAGACATTCGACTAAGCTAGGAAAATCCAACTTTAAATCAAACTCCTACTTCTAACAGACTTCTAACAACACTTAGTTCTTATCTCTAATAGATAAGAATAGAACTAAATAAGTAAGAACATAACTCATACTAAGAAGATAAGATAAGATGAGGATAAGGGATAAGGTAAGCTAGCGATGAGTTGGCGAGCGGAGCTGATGAGGTAAGATAAGTGTGGACCCACCCTGATGAGCTGTCATGTGGACCCCGCTCTACTGCTGCTGCCGGCGGTCCGCGCGTCTCACAATGCTGCTGCCGTGTGGTGTGTGCTGCTGCCGTGCGGTGCGTGTTACACGCTGCCGAGCGGTGCGTGCAGCGTGCTGCCGGGCGGTGCATGCTACGTGCTGCCAGGCGATGCGTGCTGCGCGCTGCCGGGCGGTGCGTGCTGCTGCGTGGCGTTGCCGGGCGGTGCCTGCTGCTGTGCGGCCTGCTGTGCTTATCTCTATTAGATAAGAACAAAACTAGATAAGTAAGAACAGAACTCCTACTAGGAAGATAAGATGAGGATAAAGGATAAGGTAAGCTGGCGGTGAGTTAGCGAGCGGAGCTAATGTGGTAAGATAAGTGTGGACCCACCCTGATGAGCTGTCTTGTGGGCCCCGCTCTACTGCTGCTGTCGGCGGTGTGCGCGTCTCACAGTGCTGCTGCCGTGTGGTGCGTGCTGTTGCCGTGCGGTGCGTGCTACGCACTGCCGGGCAGTGCGTGTTGCGTGTTGCCAAGTGGTGCGTGTTGCGTGCTGGCGGGCGATGCGTGCTGCTGTGCGGCTCTGCAGAGCGGTGCCTACTGCTGTGCGTGCTGCGTGCTGCCAGGCGGTGCATGCTACGCGCTACCGGGCGGTGCGTCCTGCTGTGCGTGCTGCTGCCTATGACTACGCCGTAGTGCGCAGCCAGTCGATGTGTCCATAACATGGGTTGGGTTGGGTTGGGTCATGGGTCAACCTGCTGACCCGATTGTCAAGTCTAATTGAGATTATTTATGCATTGTTAGAAGTTTTCACTCTTTAATTTTTTCTATTTAGTCTTTAATTTTTATTGTTTACTCTTTAAATTGTTAAATGTTCAAGTTTTTTATTTTATATTTGGAATTTTATGGTTAATTCTTTTAATTTTGATATTTTTCATGTAATTTTTCTTTATTTTTTAAATTTCAATTAT
This sequence comes from Nelumbo nucifera, assembly GCF_000365185.1. The sequence continues at coordinate 131,987 of NW_010729197.1, forward strand.
TTTTTGGGATGACCCGAATTAACCCATGGGTCAACCCTAACCCGAACATTTAGGGTTAAGGTCTAACATCCGAAATTCAACCTGACCCAAAATCAACCCAAAGTACCTTGACCCAACCTGAATCCGACCCACCCAACCCAATTGCCAAGTCTACTATTTAGTATACTCTTACATTATAGATTGCAGGCGGTTTCTCCCCCTCTTCGATTCGGTATTGCTCTCTTTGTTAATTCAGATTTGACTCCTGTTGTAAACCAAGACATAATGAATTAATGAAAATTGGCCCAAGTTATTTCATAGTTTCGGCTTTGTATACACAATTTCACAAATACAGACTATATATTGGTCTGTATTAATTTGATCCTAGCATATCTTGAGTTTTTAATATCCATGCATTTTCAAGCATATTTCGAGCTTTTAGATATTTGAACCTTGATTAGATGCCAAAGACAAACTGTCATTGATCTGGGTCATCGATATTTATTCAATTCATAGATAGAATTTCAGAAAATTGTGTTACTGCCCAGCAAGAGCACACGAAGCCTAGTTCCAATTTCCAAGAAAGCGTAAAGAAGGGTGTGAAACCAAAAAGCTAAAAACATGGTGTCAGTTTCTCTAAGGGTATAGAAACAGCGTCAGTTTCTATACCTGAAGCATCACTGATCTGTCATGAAGCTTTTAATTTCACTCAACCATTCACTCGGAACGCGTGGGCTCCCTTTATTAAGATACTTCGTGATTCCAATGAAATACGAAGCTGAAGAGTTCCTCCCCATAGGCATTGGATTAGTCATTGGATGCCCAATATAATCACAGAAAGAAAATCGATCGAATGCTATAATATAGATCATAGAACCTAACAAATGCTTTACACTAGCAATACATTTACTAATCTTGCCTTGAAAGAGACGCGGAATTCTAAACTTAACTTGGAGAAAGGAGAATCAGTTATAGAAAGATTTGGGCCTTCTTTTCTTATTCCTAATTCGTTATAAGCACGTCACCACTTAAAACAGAAAGAAAGAAATTATCAAGATGGTATAAATTTCCTATTTTTACGTATACCTACTCCTAAATAAATCTCCAGACTTCCTTAATCGATTGAAGTTTGGAGATAAAAGGAAACCACGGTGATCTTTCGTATCACTCTTCAGGAAGTTGCCGCGACTCGGGAGAACGTGCCATCCCCATGAGCAAACTGCGGGAATCCTCTCAGAGACTTCCTATATTAACCCTTAGGAGTTAGGACCCTCTATTCCGTATTAACCCTTTCCATCGCTTTCACCAACAGTGCGTTCATGGCTACCCCAAGTGATCCCAGTTGCAGTCAAGATAATGTCCATGTTGGTTCCTTCTTCCTAACCATGCCTACCAACCCCACAAAATCTCAACAGAGATGGCGTTTGGCTTTCAAGGCCATCTATATTTCTAGAGTTTTTTTCTCCCTTGTTAATGATGTCTTGGCCAAGAAGAAAGACCAGTTCCTTAATGGAATCCTGCGTTCCCCATCCTATATTGCACTTGATATTCATCCCAAGGATGATGGTGACAATGCCCCTTTTTCTAATTTCGATCACAAAAGCTTCATTGATATGGTAAAGGAAAAGAACTTGGAAAGTCTCCGCGTGTTTGGGGGTGTTGAAGGAGTTGTTGCGGCCTTCAAAACTGATGCCAAGAATGGGATCCGTGGCCATGCTGACGATCTCAACCTCCGACGCCATGTGTTCGGTTCCAATACATATAAGAACCCCCCTGCAATAGGGTTCTTTCACTTTGTGCTAGAAGGATTCAAAGATACCACCATTCTCATACTTTGTGCCTGTGCAACCCTCTCACTTGTGTTTGGTATCCAACAGCATGGGCTCAAAGAAGGGTGGTATGATGGTGGGAGCATATTGCTTGCCGTCTTTCTTGTTATAGTTGTCTCTGCAGTGAGTAACTTCAAGCAATCAAGGCAGTTTGAGAAACTTTCAGACGAGAGCAGCAACATCAATGTGGACGTCATCAGAGATGGGAGGAGGCAACAGATCTCTATCTTTGATATTGTGGTGGGAGATGTTGTTTGTCTGAAGATTGGAGACCAGATTCCAGCAGATGGATTATTCTTAAACGGCCACTCCTTACAAGTGGACGAGTCTAGCATGACCGGGGAAAGCGACCATGTGGATGTTGATGCTAGTCAAAATCCATTCTTATTCTCTGGAGCAAAAGTAACAGATGGTTTTGCTCACATGCTCGTAACCTCTGTGGGCATGAACACTACATGGGGTGAGATGATGAGTTCCATAACCCAGGACTCAGATGAAGAGACCCCTTTACAAGTTCGTCTCAACATGCTAACTTCTTACATAGGGAAGGTTGGTCTGGCCATCGCACTCCTAGTTCTTGTGGTGATGCTGATTCGTTACTTCACTGGACACATAGAAGAGGAGGATGGAATCAGTAAATACAAAGGCCACAACACCAAATTCAATGATCTGATGAATGCATTGGTCAGTATTATCTCTGCTGCAGTCACGATTGTGGTTGTGGCAATACCAGAAGGTTTACCACTTGCTGTCACACTCAGCCTAGCATATTCTATGAAAAAAATGATGGCTGACAATGCAATGGTTCGGAAGCTAGCTGCCTGTGAGACTATGGGTTCCGCAACAACCATCTGCACAGACAAAACTGGCACCCTCACCTTGAACCAAATGAAGGTCAATGAGTTTTGGGTTGGTGAAGGAGCAAAGGACAATCATGCCTCTTTTGTTATAGCCCCAAACCTTGTTGATTTGCTGGGACAAGGAGTTAGTCTAAACACAACTGGTAGTGTTTATAGACCTGCTCCAGGAATGGAACCTGAGGTTTCCGGCAGTCCCACTGAAAAGGCTATTCTCTCTTGGGCTGTTTCAGAGTTGGGTATGGATATGGATGAAGTGAAGCAGTGTTGCACAGTCCTTCATGTAGAAGCCTTTAATTCAGAGAAGAAAAGAAGTGGAGTTTTAATAAAGACAATGACCAAGAGGACAATTGACACACATTGGAAGGGAGCAGCTGAGATGATACTGGCAATGTGTTCAAATTATTATGAAAGAAATGGGACCATAAAAACCATGGATGAAAGCAAAAGGATTAAATTCAAGCAAATTATTGAAGGTATGGCAGCTAAAACTCTCCGATGCATTGCTTTTGCCCATAAATCAATGCCAGAAGTAGAAATTGAAGGTGGATTGGGTTATCACAGACTCCAAGAAGACAGCCTCACTTTGTTGGGCCTAGTGGGCTTAAAGGACCCTTGTCGACCAGAGGTGAAAACAGCTGTAAAAGCTTGCAGAGATGCTGGAGTGAACATCAAGATGGTCACTGGAGACAATATTTTCACTGCAAGAGCTATTGCCATCGAATGTGGGATACTTGAACCTGATGAAGAAGTGAACAATGAAGCAGTTGTAGAAGGTGTAGAGTTCCGGAGTTACTCAGCAGAAGAAAGGATGGAGAAGATTGACAAAATCAAGGTGATGGCAAGGTCCTCCCCCTTAGACAAGCTTCTAATGGTGCAGAGCTTAAAGCAAAAAGGTCATGTTGTTGCAGTGACTGGTGATGGAACAAATGATGCACCAGCTCTCAGAGAAGCAGACATTGGGCTCTCTATGGGGATTCAAGGAACTGAAGTGGCAAAAGAGAGTTCAGACATTGTCATCTTAGATGATAACTTTGCTTCTGTAGCCACAGTCTTGAGGTGGGGAAGGTGTGTTTACAACAACATTCAAAAGTTCATCCAGTTCCAGCTCACTGTAAATATCGCTGCCCTTGTGATTAATTTCATGGCAGCAATTTCTTCTGGTGAAGTCCCATTAACAGCAGTCCAAATGTTGTGGGTGAACCTGATCATGGACACTTTGGGAGCATTGGCACTAGCCACCGAACAACCCACCAAAGAGCTCATGGAAAAGCCACCAGTGGGTCGAACAGAGCCGCTTATTACCAATATCATGTGGAGGAACCTCACTACTCAAGCTCTATATCAGGTGATCATCTTACTGACCCTAGAATTCAAGGGAAAGTCTATCTTTAACATAAATGAGAAAATCAAGGACACCCTAATCTTTAATACCTTTGTATTCTGCCAAGTTTTTAATGAATTCAATGCAAGGAGACTGGAGAAGAAGAATATATTTGAGGAAATACATAGAAGCCGGTTGTTTCTAGGGATTGTTGGGATGACAGTGATTCTTCAAGTGCTGATGGTTGAGTTCCTGAAGAGGTTTGCCAACACTGAGCAGCTAAATGTAGGGCAGTGGCTTGTTTGTATTGGGATTGCAGCTTTATCTTGGCCAATCGCATTCCTTGTCAAGTTCATACCAGTTTCTGATAAACCACTTCTCAGCCTTCTTAGATGGTAATGCTTGGCCATCTTGAAATAAGGACCACAATCAACTTCTAAGTCTTCTTAGAAATTTATTGCCTCAGATTTCATTCATGTCTATATTACTTTTTGCAAAGTCCCTGTTTTGTTTTATATAACTCTTGGGTTTTCCTTCACTCAGTTATGTTCATGTAGGTATTACTGATATAATAAACTACCATTCAGATTTGATTTACCCATGTTTTCTTTGTTTAATGGTTTTTCTTGTGTCCCCCCCCCTTCCTTCCAAGTGTAAATATGGTGTAACTGGTGCACACGTAATTTTGTAATGTTGCAACCAACACCATTAAGAAATCTCATCCAGTATCTACGCCAATTATCTGAAACCTGAATAAATAAACTGGAAGTACACTATTCAGTCTTTCAAGTTACAAAGAATAAAAGCTCAAAAGAAAACCGAAACAATTATCTAGGCTCTGATCATCATAACCCCATAGAATAGGTGATTTAATCAAAAAACATCATAATTAAACTGGAAGTACACTATTCAGTCTTTCAAGTTACAAAGAATAAAAGCTCAAAAGAAAACCAAAACAATTATCTAGGCTCTGATCATCATAACCCCATAGAATAGGTGATTTAATCAAAAAACATCATAATGTGTTTAAATAGTCATTAATCTCATGTATGGAAAAACTGTGAACATTAGATAAAGCTAAGTGTCCCATATAAGTGTTCCCCAAGCTAAGAATAATAACCAAACCACCTTTTGAATTCAAAAACATAAAGTTCACAAGTAATCTTCATACAGTACCGTAAGTGGACAAGGACTTTATGTGACCAAAGAGATGGACACTTTTAACTAAAGGAGAAAGTTTGTCGGTAATTATATGGTATTTAACCACTTATCAAAGGTTCAGATTCTAAAATGGGGCCTATATTGATTTGTAATCTTGCTCACCTAGAGCAACAGAACTTGATAATCTGGCCTGATGACAGCTTGGTTAACCAAATGGATAAACAGGACTACCAGGTTGAGGTAAATTTTGACAATTTTGCATTTTCCTGTCTAGAACAGTTATGAACAAGAAAGTGAGAATTACAATAAAAACTTTATTTTCTCAAAGTGCCTTCTTTCAATTAGTTGGGTATAAGTTGAATAAGTTGAAATACCAAGCAATGCCTTACTTTCATTGAAATATATAATTTTCAACAGGAAACCAGGTGTATTAGATGATTCATCATACATATTGTCACCCACAGTTAGTGGTCTTACTTTTTTTTTTTGCTTCATAGTTAGGTGGTCTTACTTAAGGCTATATTTGGATTGATAGAAAATTAAGAGGAAAACAGAAAGTGGAGGGAAAGAAACCCACTACAGCAATAAAGACGAAGGACACACATATTGATACCACACATCAATCTCAGTTATCAAATTCTTTATCCTATCAAATTAGTTGGATTCTTCAACTATAATCAGTTAAAAAGAAGTAAAAAAAAACGCATACTAACAAGAATATACAGTAAACTATATTTGTTCTAACTTTTTTAACCTTCCCAATTAGTTGGTCTTTGTGGTAAGCTTCTTCAGATGAAATAACACAAAAGTTGTCTTCAATTAAAGACAAGCTGTATAACTAACATAACAAAACTTAAAGCTGACTTTTCTAGATTCCAAGATGATGATAATCATACATGAAACCCTAAAATTTATCATATAGCTAACATCAGGAGCCAGTTGAAACCATCCAAGTTAAATCCACCGGCACAATCAGCAGCAAATTAACCTTGAAAAACATAGATAAGCCTTTGATGGACCCACTAGGTCTCCATGTGATTACCATTTAGGAACACAGGAATTCAGGAATATGATCCAACAACAGTTAAACCCAGGAAAAATTCATGGAATAACTAACAAGCAACAAAACCAAACCAAGATCGCACACAATAGTTAATAACATGAAAGGGAAAATGCAGAGATCACCTGGATGGACCCACCAACGTGGTAGACAGAAAACATCGATCCCTATCTATCGATACTATACGTCTTGTTGGGGGAAACCATGACAATGAAAATTGGAAGCGATTGGTTACCCTTCTTGTGTTAACCTGGTCCCACGCACTTTGTTTCTTGAGGATCCAGAAACGATGGAGGACCAGTACCCTTCATACAATAGCACACTTCCTCTAACTTAGGGTTTCATTTTTTAAAAGATGAAATATCAGTGGAGTTGTACCAACGAAATGTAAAAACAAAAAAAAAATGAAGGAAAAGAATAAAAGAAAGAGAACCTGTGCAGAGTACAAGGACAACCGGAAGAATTAACATTTGTACTTCAGCTTGGAACCGTGGAATTGGGGCCCAGAAGGGGATAGGTCCCGCTGTCCCACTGACCACTGTGGGACAGTGTCTAAATGGGTCCCGCAGACGTGTGGGTGTGGGCCGTGTGGCAACTGGTAAGAACCTTTAAGCCGGGCCCTGGATCATGGAACGGCCGAGTTCGAATCTGCGCCCCACGGCCTGGCGCCCCAAAAACAACGACCCACAAAGTAGAGAGTCGCCGCAGACACGCATCCCCCTCGAACTCGTGCGGAGCATCTACTCCAAAACTCCAAAACTCCAAAATAAAAATGTTTTCCCCCTATCATGTTCCTCTCGACCTGCCCTGAACCCTGCACATCCTCTTCCTCCTCCATCCGAGCTTAACAAGAAATTTGGTGCCGACACCGACGACCGTTCCGGCAGATACATCGGATCCCCGTTCCTTTCATCTCATCTGTTCTCTCACATATTCAAGCAAGTCAGTACATTTTAAAGAAACAGATAGCCCAGAAATCAAAACAATGAGTTATGAAAGCAGAAGTCCGCTATACATCATCTGATTTTATCTTGTAAATATGTCCATTTAAGAGACTTCTGCCTGTACTGATGGTGCACAATCTAGTGCTTCCTGTTGGCGGACAGCTCGAACGTCGGACTAAGTAGGTTGTATAGCTGAGCTGCAAAAGAGAGATATCAGATTGTTTGAGTTGTTTGACTCAGGATGGATACTTCGATGCTTAAGTCAGCAAAAAGTTTTGAGAGAGCCAAAAAGCAAGAGAACTAGAAAGTTATAAATGCTAAATGGTGTAAACCTTTTATGAGAAAGGAGACACCTTTATATAGGCAAGCTACCATGTGGCTCATGAAGCATGTCCCAGATCTTCAGCCCGTCTGGTTAGGAGATGGTTTCATGCCTGGAAGTGGATTCTACGTAAACGAGTAGTGCTTAACTAGTTGTTTTCAAAGTGGGCGGGGTGATAACTAACTCTTTCGGCGTGGCGTCACGATCTCGGGGAAGTCGGAGACGATAGCTTGCTTAAGGAGGAGGTCACCCCAACGCGTTAGGTAGGCCACTAGCTGAACTCAGGTCAAGTCGACAAAAGCAAGTCCCCTCTCATTCCCACTTGACGTCTTGCCAGACCCGTTCGCAGTTCAATCTGCTAAGGTGGTGCTGAAGTCATTAAGTCGGTTCGAGGTGTTTGAGGTGCATCCATGGCTTACTTACATGATGCTGAGATATCGTCTGACTGTTATGAGGTGCCATATCGTCTAACTCCCGAAGGGATGCTGGTTTGATGAAGGGAGTAACTTGGAATTAGTCTTTGGCCATGGTGACTCATTCAGTCGGTTCGCATATTGCCTGGCCTATTCACCCAACTCGACTCAAGGGCAGGATAGTGCATGACAAAATTCAAATTTCAAATTCCAATTTAGACACGTAAATTTTAAAATTCAAATTCGCCCGCAAGGGGTTTGACCTTCTCAACTATCGATCTGATGTTGCACCGCCTCATCCGTCAATTTTTTGCGCCCTCATAGTAACCTATTAAAAGATATTTAAAAGAATGTACTTAAAGAACATTCATTTAGTTACTTTTGTTTTTATTTACTATAGCGGTATAGCTTATTAAAAGATAACAAAATCTTATTAGAATTTATCATTAAATCAATCTAATACAACCTATTAAATGAATCTAATAAAAAAGATATTAAAAGTCATAAATACTTTAGTAATTATAACTAAGGTTAAAAAACTAGATCGGATATGGAACCATTTTAGCCACCGATTCTCAGGTTGAATGATTTGATCGTCTGGTTTGAAAAGATGGTCTGTTTTGATATAAAAAAATAAAAATTAAAATAAAAGGCCAAAAATCATTGTCTAAGTCGATGGTTAGACTGCATGGGTCAATAGGTCACTGATCAAGTCAACGGGTTTTTGACTCAGGAACATTTTTAAAGTAAAATAAAATCAGTCACTTGGACGATTTCCGGGTCAACCGGTCCAGTTTTCAAAACCATGATGAGAACCTTCAATTTGTGACTTTTATCATAGAGTAAAAGACTAAAACCTCTCTTAGGTTTTTAATAAATACAAAAACCTCTCCGTTTTTTTAAAAAAACCTTCATTGTCAAGTGACTTCATGAGACAAAGACCTTTCCTTTATTAGCAATCGACTAAGATATATTTACATGTGGCATTCTATTTATAGATGGAATTCTTAAAACCCAATCTGGTCCAAGAAAAAGAAAAATCCAATATTGCGTCGCTAGAATACAATATTAATTGTGCCAAGTTGGGGTATTTCTTGATGTATGTCAATCATGCCTCCAACTGAAAATCTCATTGACGAACAGAAAAAATCTAATCCAGGCAGCAGAGACAAAACAGAATTACTACGGGAAAAGCCATACGTATCCTGCAGCTTTTGGGATAAGCTGTTGCTGTCTCAATTGATAAATCCTCTTACTGGCTGTATGTAGCCCAGGGTTGTAGCTTAGGGATTGATCCCATTGTATAGTTTAATGTAGGGGTGTCAATGGATCAAGTTTGAGTTGGACCCTATCGAATCAAAATCAATATGAACGAGTTGAAATGTTGAATTGTCCAATAAGATATATTAAATTAGATTGGTCCAGACTTAAATGATTTAAAGTATTTATTGGATTGAATTGGATCGGATCCATCTGTAATAGATGTAATAGGTGTGCGGCAAGCTGCAATCAATTTATTTAATTGACCTTGTTAGAACGAAGTGGAAAATAAAATGAAAATTCTATATATTCTTGCCCCTGATAAAAATATGCAAATAACCACTTCATTCAATCAGTTTCTCTCTTTGAACTGTTCAAAGAATAAAGATACATTGTCGCAGAAAAACCCAGATGCAGTCATTCTCTCCTCTTCTTTCATTCTGCTTAAATGGTAGATCTAGAAACCAAACATCTTGTCTTTTTAAAAGCCTGCTATGAAGTAATTGGCTTTCAAAATAAACAAATATATACGACCATGCCCTTAACATTTTTCACTTGATTTAGGTGGTTATAAGACAATATCCAGATGGCAATATAAACAGTTCTTTTGGCGTGCTTCTACTGAATTTAGTTATAAATTTAATGTTGATGGTGCTTGCTGAGGCAATCTGGGTGAGTGTTCGGGTAGTGGAATTATAGGAGATACTAAAAGTGCTTTCCACTTTGTTTTCTATAATTTCTATGGCATTGGAACGTCTATTATGGCTAAATGCTTAGCTCTTCATGTCGGTTTGTCTCTTTGCCTCAATAATGGTATTTTTTTAAGTAGAGGTTTGAAAGTGATAATGAGGGTGTTTGATTCTGTTTACGTTTATTCAACAAACATTTATTGATGGTGTCACATAGGCACCATCTCAGCATTTTTTCTCTCTTGCTCTTTTATATACATCGAAAATATAAAAAGTTAGCTTTGATTTATGTGTATGTTAACCGTTTGTAGAAATTATTTTTTGAATCTTCCACAAACGATCAGGCGTTTATTCACTGTTACGCTGAAGTGGTGCCTATTTGTCATAAATGATTGTAATTATTGCATTTCTCGATTTTACCAACCAGTAAATAAAATACAAACATTTATTCAATAAACATAAACAGAACCAAACACATACAACAAGAGTTTAATTGATATCATTCTCCAGAGGCTTCCTCCCCATGGAATATCACTTACATTTTAAGAAATATTAAGGAGATGTATAGTTCCATGAGAATTAAGTTTACTCACACCCTCCCGGAGGGGATTTAATGTACTGATTTCTTCGCTAATATGGGCATATCTGAGAAGGAGATTTCAAGTGTTTAATTTAATTCAGGATTTTCCATGAGACCTCAAGAATTTCTTGAAGTAAGAAGATTATATGAAGATCCCCCTTTTGCAAATTAACTAACGGCTTTTGCTTTTGCTGCTGTATTTTTCTATTGTTTTGTCTTAACTTTTGGGCAGGGCTGAGTGGGTAAGGAGGTGTGTTTTCTGATGCTGGCTAATTAATAAAATTTTAAGGTGTTTGCCCCTCCACCTGGACTAAATTAAGTTTAAGGTTAAGATTAATCACATATAAATATATCCTATGGTTTTACTAAACTACTTAAATTAATATATCCTATGGTTTTTAAAACTACTTAAACATGTGATAAAAGACTTAAAAATACTGAATTTTTTAAATGGACTTAAACTTACCTTCAAACCATTAAGTTTAGATGGTGAAAAGAAAAGGCCAATTTCGCTGTACAATAGACAAATAGTGTCTTGTGCAAAAAAGATGAAGGCACTGCCACCTAAACAAATTAACGGATCCTTTTGCATTACAACAAAGTAGGGATAACAATTTTTTCCATTTCTCTTATCCCCATGGGGATCTGTTCCGAATGGGGCAGGGATGGGGATAATTTTCCCCCCACAGGGATGGGGATGGGGATGGGGAAATTTTCTTCCCTGTTAGCGGGGATGGGATAAGGATAGGGAGAGCACTCCCCACCCCGTGGGATCCCCATTAATATATATGTATATATGTATGCATACGTTATATATGTATGTATGTACATATACGTCTATATATTAATATTTTTAAAAATATGGTTAGATATGATTGAATATTTTTCAATAAAATTGTAAATTTTAATTATTTCATTTTTATTTTTTAAATAAAATAAAAAAAAAAACAAAATGGTTGCATTATAAAAAAATAATGTCTCCATTAACAAAGGATAATGAAGATGAAGATAACCTTGTCTCCGTTAGCAAGAACAGAAACAGGGGCAGGGATGGGGATTTTCGCAAGGACGAGAATGGGGAGAGGCTCCTGCTCCCGCCCCGCCCCATTGCCATTCCTACAACAAAGGTAGTAGAAGGCGCTGCAATCTTCTACTATAATTTTTTTTGTTTATTTTTTGCTTTTTATTTTATTTTTGTTTTTTGGCTTTACCAAAGAAACCTTGTGCTGCTTGAACAAAAGCAGAATAATACATCTCTATTTCTTATTTATCGTTTTAAATGGTGAACAAAAGAATGCAACTCTCTTTTATGAAATTACAAATTAAAGGGGAGAGGAGGGGTTTTCTATGTTTTGTGTTGTCCTTTGTGTTGTGACCATTTTAGAATTCTATATTGCTGGGAGGGTGGGAGAGATAAGGGGGAGAGGATCAAAGAAAAACTTTGTCCAACTTTTGAAAAAGCCAAGCATTATTGCAGTACTTTCATCAAGTCAGACCAATAATGATATATATACTGTGATGATCAAACCCATCTGACTTTGGTCAAACAATCTCATTCTAGTTTGCCACTTGGCTACTCAATTTTTAAGTCATCATTGACATGGACGTGATGTGGCACACTCTGAATCCACCTATCTAAAATGTAAACATTGAACTATTATTACTACTTGTTCTCCTTTTGCCTGCAAGTTTTTTGGATTTATTGCCTCATAATTCCTAAAAATTTTAGAGGAAAAAAAACTAATGGATCGTCATTTATTGATATACCTATTCCTCCATGATGGAATTTATTTTTTCAAAATTTCCCTTATAGATTTCTAATTTCTTCACTTTTCTTATAGTTTTGTGCCCATCCCTTTAGTCCAACTTTCGTATACCTATAATAGCCCTTTTATATGCACAAATTTCCATTTTAATAGTCTGTTTATTCATTGATAAGTCTATGTTCAAATTTTTATATATTTAAAATACCCTTGTTCTTTATCTAACTTTCTATTCTATCCTTTGTTTACTTCCAATTGGTTAGGATTTTCTTGTATCTATAATATAATAACCTTTATTTACATAATTTCTCATATCTTATACTTATAACCTATTAATTCATTAATAGGTTTATGTTTGAACTTTTATATTTTTTAAATGATTCCTTTTTATTTATATAATTTCTTATTTTATCCTTGTTTCTTGTTTACGTCCAAATTTTCAGATTTTATATGTCTAAAATACTCTTATAATTTGCATAATTTCCTATTGTTCACTTCATAAGTCATAGCATTAGTCAATGATCAAACTACCACCCAAAATTTTGATCCATTTATTTTCCTTTCTCCATTATGTTCTACTCTTTCTTTTTGTATGTGCTGGGTAACTGATATAACAGACTAACAGAGAGAGTTTTACCCAACAGTTCCGATAATACCCTTTTCTATCTATTGAATACCCTAATGTCCTAAGCTATTTTCTTCTCTTCACAATGTAATTTTCTGCAATATCCAACAGCCACCTCCTAATACCAACCCCACCCAAATAGAATAGACAAAAAAAATCAAACAAAAAAACCTTTAAATTTAAAAGTTATACTCACAGAAACTCAATTCCCAAATGAAATTCTCATAAAATTCCCTAAAAAAATCACATGTTAACTCATTCAGCAACAAAGAAATAAGAAACTTGCATGATTATATACTTTTCGATATGTCCCTCACTACGACCAATTTGGGCTTGCTCAAATGAAAAGGCAACTCTTAGGGATTTTTGGAGGATAATACCTCAAGAAATTTCTTAAAGGGGAGATTGGGAGATAGTGTAGTAGAGATGGATAAATATATATAAGACCGAATCATAAAACCAAGATTTTTTAAGAGAATAAACTTTCATAAAAACCTTAAATTCATATGCGAAGTACGTGCCCTTTGCTAGTAGTTTTAATTAGAACCTAGATATGGCGTGATGCTCTAAGGTCAATGGATAGGTATAAAAGATAACAAAATGGATTGGAATGACAACTTCAATCATATGCGAAACAATTTGAATTAATCCATTGAATACTTCATATAAAGATAATGTTAAGCAAGTACAATTAATAATGTGAAAGTTCAACTTAATGCAAATATGATTAGGAAATCTTGACTAAACCTTTTGAATGAGAGTGTGGAATTTAATAGTTCAATTGATAAAGGTGGACGTGGGCTCGCTATCTGAGACATTCTGTAGAACATCGGGTGGCCTGGCACTGGCAGGTGGGCTAGGTGGATAGGCTGGTCACATTGAGACAGTTTTTCAAACACCAGGTGGCCAACCAGGTGGGTTGGGTAAGGGGGAGGCCAGGTAGATAGGCTGGTCACACTAATGCACTTTTCCGAATACCAGGTGGCCAAGCAGGTGGGTTGGTCTCACTGAGACATTTTGTCGAGCAACAGTTGCCCTGGCGGATGGGCTAGCTAGGCAGGGGTGGTGTGTAACTTGGCCAAAGAGGTGGGTGACTTCAAGACATGTGATTTGCAACTTGGGCAGTTGGGTAGTGTACCTGAGGTGGGGATGGATTTTATTTTCTCACTTTTTTGGACTAACCCCTTTAATTTAAACATTACATCGAACAAATGGGATAAGCTTCTGTACGAAAGCTCTGATCTATTGTAGAGGCATAATAGGCAAATCAGAGATTTTTAAGTGTCCACTAAGAATATATATATATATATATATATAAGTCAAGGGAAAATTTCTTAAAGCACCCTTATAGTTTAATTAATTGATTAATTATACACTTAATGTTTATATATTGTCTTAAATTATCCTGAAGTTTTTTGACAATTAACTAATCCTTCTTAATCATTAACGTGTGTCAATGAAAATATAAAAAAGATTATTTTACTATTCATTATAGATCACTCGGATCTCTCCCTCTCCCTCTCATTTTTTTCGAACTGCTAGAACTGTTGATCGGACAACAGTAAGACTCCAATTACAATCGAAACTGTAGATATCTCAAATCTCTCCCTCTCCCTCTTGTTCTCTTCTCTGGAACCACCGGAATTGTAGATTGGACAACAGTACGATTCCTCCAGTTACGGCCTCCACTGTAGATCTCTCAAATCTCTCCCTCTCGTTCTCTTCTCCGGAACCTCCGAAATTGTAGATTGAACAACACTAAGACTCCTACAGTTATGGTTAGAACTGTAGATCTCTCATATCTCTCCCTTTCCCTCTCGTTCTCTTCCCTGGAATTGTCAGAACTGTAAATCGGACAACAGTAGGACTCCAGTTATGGCCTCCACTGTAGATCTCTCAGATCTCATCCTCTCCCTCTCGTTCTCTTATTCGGAACTGTAGAGTTTCAAGATGAAGAAACAATGCACCCCTCTCGTTCTCTTCTCCAGAACTGCCGCAACTGCAGAGGCCTATTCTATAGTGATGGTTCCCAGGATTTGAATTTCGTCTTTGTTTCTCCAGGAAGAGAGAGAGTGCTCTAAATTCCGTCTTCATTTTTCCAGTTGTTGCGAAGCTTTGTTCATCCCGCAAGAAAAGGTTTACAAGGTTCTGCAACCTCACCTAAAAGAAGATGCTCCTTCACTTGCCTCGCTTGACGAATTCGCTGAGAAACTACTATGATGTCAATCAAGCCAACTTGCAACGCAAAACCATTCTCCAAAATCATAAACCTCAGAAGTACATTTTCTTCCGGTTTCAATGACCTTTACCCCTCTTCCCTCTCCCTCTTGTTCTCTTCTTTGGAACTGTAGAGGTCGGATGTAGATGTCTAACTTTCTTGGAACTCCAGAGCTTCAAGATGAAGAAGCGATAGCGCAAAGATCACTGATGAAACAACAATAACAGTCGCCACTCAGATCCATTCCTCTCTTGGTTTCCGGAAAAACTCACACTCAGACGACTATCTCTACCATCTATCTCCTGGAGATGGAGACAGAGAGGTTTTAGGGGATGGTACTTCGTAAAAGGGTATTTTTAAGAATGGAGGTGGAATGGATATTTTAGGAATTTTTGATAAATATATTAGTTACGTTCAAGGTTCAAAATATTGGAAACGCTAAGTATATAGCAATTTTAAGAGACGTATTAGTATATGCCTTGGATATGCATGGGTATTGGACAAAAACTAAAATATACATAGATACACTTAGAAATACTATAAATACTTTAATAAATCACAAAAATGCATCAACAACACTAAATATAAGACCTCAATGAGTTGTATATACACTAAATTAATATCTTTTAATCGTTTTAAGAAAAAATATACGATAGAACATCCATAGAATTATAATATATTCAATCATTATGATCAATTAATAAAATATAATTATTTATTTTTTAATTCTAGAAATGTAAAAAATAAAAAAATATATTAAAGAAGAAATTTCAATTGCTCTATGGATATGATAGATAAACCCATAGATCTAAAACATATTTAGTCTTTATAGACAGAAAAAAAATTACATTTTCAAATTTTTTGTTAATTTATATTTTTCCCAAATATCTTTAAGAAATTTCCATAAATCTACTAATAACACAAAAAATATATATATGATTTTGAAAGTAAGAAATGTAGATCAACATAAATTTAAACATCCAAGAAAAAAAGAAATCACAAGATATTATAAAAAATTGAAAAATTTTACCTAATTTTGCCATATTTTTTCAAAATTTGAAAAATCTTTAAAAAAATTAACGATTTACACTTGTTCCTTGCAAACTTTTGCAAATCTAGCACTTTATGAATGAAGTTTGGAATTTTAGAGTCATTCGAGGGTGAAAAAAGGCTTATTTTGGGGAAAAGAAGTTTGCTTTCCCCCTTTATTTTTTTTTTTTAGTTTTTGGTCATTTCTCTTTTGTCGATATGCACCCAATACGCCCGATACATCCTTGGTACGCCCCCAATTTGAGTTCGATATGCATGAAAAAAGATGAAATGTCCAATTTCCATATGTATCATGTATCTATTTTTCAAGTATACGATATGATACGCCCCGTATTAGGTGTAACGTATCAAAATTTTAAACATTGGTCACATGATATCACATGTAATAAAAAGTTAACGAATAATAACAATAAGGGTAGGTTTAGTCAATTATCAGAAACAGTAAAAATAACGTTAAACAATAATCCAAATAAAAAGACTATTTAGTCAATTAACTAAACCACAAGGATAATTTAAAAAATTTAACCTTAAGTCACTAAAAATTAGTGACAGGGTATATTTAAAAAAAGTCAGGATTTATACCTCTCTCTCTTCCCTTCTAAGTTAGCTGTTAAGCTCACCATAAGTGCGGAAATGTTGTGGCTTCATCACAAGGAGCACGATGCCATCAAATTAATTTAATAAGGGAAGGACAAATCGATCACTCTATTTTCTGGAAAAATGTCATTTATACTCGTGAAAGGAAGACCAAATTTTCATTATTTATGATGGATGGAGCGTCTTTGTCTCCWTGTTTCCAAGTGTTCAACGATCAAAACAAATAGGGTAAATTACAAAGATCGCCCTGATCTTTCATTTGCATCAAAACCCTCTTATCTAACTATTATTTTATTTTATTCTCCTGGGCCCTAATTGACCCCAAAATACCTTTATTATCTCCAAAAAAATTGCTAAAATAACAAAAATTATTTCATTGACATAGAAAAACAAGTGTTTTAAAGGGGTAATTTGAGTTCAATCCCCCTCAGAAATACTAATGCATTCATACAGTTCGGGTTGATGTCAAGCGAGGAAATTTTTTAAATTCACAGGGGGATAGTGTGCATATGGGGGTGTGTGTAAATACATTTGGAAAACCAATAAAAAGTTTGAAGGAGACTGAACTCTACATAGGCCTTCTTTAAATATAAAAATTACCCACTCCTTTCTCCCAAAAACAAAAAATAATGAAGAAAAACGAAATGAAACCTTATATTTGTATCTATCAAAAGGAAATCTTTACCATTTTACCTGAATATTGAATCCAACCAGCAATCTGCAAGGATCTATTAGAGCAACCAAGTGGACATCAATGTTATATTTAAAAAACTAATTTAATCATATTGTTCAAACAAATAAGAAAAGGGTAGGTTGGAGATTTAAAAAATTTTAAACACCTTTGAATGAAATTCTTTTTTAAAATTTTAAGTGATAGAACTCTAATGGAGGGGATATTTGTTGCAAAGTGAAAGTTTAAGATGGTCTTTGTTGCAAATGAAAATTCAGGGGGAGGGGTTTGTCAGTGACCCCATAGTACAGACTACAAAGGGATCTTTAATTTGTAGTTTAACCCCAAAAAAAAATGTCTTCAAGCATCCAAGAAGGAGGACAATGAGGATAAGAGGGTGTTCATTGCTGTCACGGGGTACTCTGGTACATCTGGAGGGCCGGAAAGAGAGTCGTATTAGATAAGTGGAAACCAGACCCGTTGATAGTAGCCCAATACAAGATCAAAGTAACACTGCGGAGGGTGTTGGCAGYGTCACTCTGAATTCTGTTGAAGCTGGGTGTCCTGGATATGGAATGGTAGTTTCTTTCGATTGACACTATTAGGAAGAGTGGTGGAGTGGCATCATGTATCGTTGTTATTGTTGATAAATCCTGACGAGGGCGGATTTGGCCTTCCAGTGAAATTGTGACACCTGGCACCTCATGCAAACCAAGTGCAGCCTCTTGATGACTGGGCAGCTCGGCATAGGCAGCTCGGTAAAGCTCGGGCAGGTCGGCATAGGCAGCTCGGTACAGCTCGGGCAGCTCGGCATAGGCAGCTCGGTATAGCTAGGGCAGCTCGGCATAGGCAGCTGGCCACTCTGCAGTCAGCTTGGCATCGTACGAAGAGCTCGCCGCTTAGGGGCAGCTCGGCACTTACATGTAGCTCAGCATAGGCAGCTCGCCACAGGCAGTTGGCCACTCCACAGGCAGCCTGGCATCTTACGAAGAGCTCGCCACTTAGGGGGAGCTCGGCACTTACAGGCAGCTTGGCACTTAGGGGCAGCTCGGCGTATCGTAGGAAGATCTCCTGCCTAACAACTATACCTGACAAATCCGCAGACCTACGCCCACGTGTCCCGCTAGGCGGCGCCGTGCCTGCCAATCCTGAGAGCTCTCCCTTGACTGGCAGAGCCGTACTTTGTAGTAGCCGCCTGCACCTGCCACCTCGGCTCTGACAGTAACAGCTGCGACAGAGAGACAGAGGCGGTTACGCCTGACTTGACAAAAGCTATTATGCCTGATTTGACAGGACACCACTATATAAGGACTCTGACCCCCAAAGACAAGGGGGAGAGAATGAAAAAATGGAGGCAATCCCTACTCTCTAGCTCTCTCATTCCTCTAATATCATCTTCAAGCTCTCGACAATCAGAGTGGTAACTTAGGCATCAGAGAGTCGTCGCCGGGTAAATACCCCCAGGCCCCCTGGTTCAGTTCTCGCAGGTTCCTCAGCTCTCACCGCCTAAAAAGATGAGGAAAATATGGAGTTCTCGCAGGTCCCTCAGCCCCCAACGCCTACAAAGGAGAGGAGATCACCTCATGCAGAGGGCAGTTGGGTTGCGCTACACTAGGGAGATCCACCATCCTCTGAGTTACAGGCCGCCTAGGAGCAGGTCAAATGATGAGTCCACCAAGGTAGCTCTCCACCAGGGAGCTCGTCATCAAGTAGCTCTCCACCAGGGAGCTCGTCACCAGGTATCTCAACACCAGGGAGCTCGTCATCAGGTAGCTCTCCACCAGGGAGTTCGCCACCAAGTAGCTCATCACCAGGAAGCTCCATCATCCTCTGAGTCACAGGCCACCTGGGAGCAGGTCAAATGATGAGGTACTTAGCCAAAAAATTGGTACATCACAAAAAAATTGGTATGTGACCAGAAATGGTTACATCAAATCCTTTGTGCAGTCTTGTCGTCAATAGATACAATCCAGGAATCCTAAATTGGTGGAAGTTAATGCAATGTTTGATGCTCTTGATCTTGGTATGTGCGGAGAGGAAGGCTGAGTTGTGTTTGCTTTGCTGGTGACTGTCTCTCGGCTGTCAACAAGAGAGAGGGGCATGTGCCCTTCTCTTTGAGTTAAGGCATTGGTTCACGATTGCCGCTTTATACTGGATTCTCTTGGTGCTTGCCATGTTAAGCACCGGAGTAGGTGTCTCATGAATTTGGATCACCTGCCAATAAAACACGTTCCAACCCTCTACTGATATAATCTCACACCGCACATCTCATAGTGGGTTGTGCAGTGTTAGATCAAGTTGCTAGAGGATTGGAACGTGTTTTGTTGGGAGAAGATCTCAACTCGCATCCTAATGTATTGGCTCATTTTATAGCAAAAGGGCCAAGAGTTGTATTGTTGGGTTTTCTTCCCAATGAATTCTCTTGTTTTAGCAAATATATATATATATATATATATATATAAGGTCATTTACTAAAATACCCCTATAGTTTCAGGGATTTATTAAAAGCTACCCTATTATTTATGTTATATTAAAATAATCCCTATAGTTTGCAACTGATTTACTTAATCACATTCTATTAAGAATCTTTTATATTGCTGTCTAAAAAAGATAACTTGACCACCTATACTGAGTGGGAAATGTTTTAAGGGAATGAGCCTATGGTATTTTATTCCTAATTAAAGTAGCCATAGCACAATATTTGCTTTTCATAGAATGAAGAAGAAGAGAAAACAGTGCATCCCAGGTTATTAACTTGCAACATATCTTCCCTCTTCAAATAGAGAATAAAATTGATTCAAAAAAAGTTGTTGCCCATGTTTTATTAGGGGCAAGAGTGACATTTTCATTTTCCAAATGGTAACACCAAAACTGTCATTTTCCACTTTTTTTTGAATAAAACCAAAGAGCACTACAACAAACAAGGGGTAGTGCGCCCCCAGAAGTCAGCAAGACAGATAAAAAGAAGAGAAGGGGGAGGGAAGAAAAGCTTAAAAGATGAAAAAATCCGAAGTAGCAATTTGAGCTTCATGAACTATCCAATTCGCAGCGTGGTTCACTTCTCTGTAGACATGGCAAAAAATAAGTCTTCTAGGAAAGAAAGGTGTTCTTCATCCACAGCTCTCAATAGTGTTTCTCATCTTCTAAGAGGGCTTCGTCTTTTGGTTGAGATACGATATCACCAAATTTGAGTTGCGTTCGATAGTGATAAGGAATTGATGGAATTTCAGGGCCATTTTAATGGCTTCCCAGGCAGCCCATGCTTCTTCTTGATTAATTATATAGAATCCAATCTTGACAGTTTTGGCATCCAAGAAACGACCAAGATGGTTAAGGGTAATACAAGCAGCAGTACAAGGACTATCTAAGATACTAGAAGCATCAAAATTGATTTTTATGCTATCTTGAGATGGACTAGACCATAGGACAGGCTTCCAAGTCTTGTGATAAGATTATATGGCTGTACTTTTTTCGATTTCCAAGTTTTCCATGAAACCATGAAGGGTTCAATCAAGAATTGTTTGGGGGGGATCACAATGTTATTAAATTTTTCTGATTTCTAATTTTCCAAATAGCCTACAAAATGAAAGCGATTTACCCACCAGTCAAGTAGGGTTTGATCATTATCCATTGGACCCTCTAACGGGTCACTAAGGATAGACCAAATTTGACATGTGAAAGGACAATACATGAAAATATGATCTAAATCTTCTTCCTCATTGTAGAAGTTACAAGATCCATCTATATCAAAACCTCTTTTCCTCATATGCATCTTTTGAAGAGAGCTTATTTTGGAAGAGAAGGAAAAGAAAAGTTTTGATCTTTGGAGGGCTCTTAATGTTCCAAATGATGTCAAGCCAATTTATAGAGTTATTTGCCCGTAAAATTGATGAACATTTCAGCAAATAGACTGATTTAATAGTAAAAGCTCCTGTAGAATTCCCCTCCAATAAAAATCTATCCTCAAAATGGCTAGGAGAGATAAATATGGATTTCATTTTTTTCCCATATAACATTTGGAACAATTGTTCAAATTCTGGGTTCATCCCATCACTCCCTTTCCACTTCAATCTAATGGATGGTAGATTAAATAAATCGGTTGCGAATTATAAGGGGCGGGGKGTTTTAATAAAACACAACCTATATAGTAGATTTTAGTAAATCCATTAAACTATAAGGGGTGTTTTAGTAAATGACCCAAAAATAGAGTTAGATATACATGTATGGATTTGCTTTGCATGAAAAACAATTTATATGAAATAAATGTAAAACCCACATGTAATAATATTAGTTTCTTGTAATCTAAGCATTACCAATAAAGTTTAACCTTTGGCTTTCAGTACTTTACAATTAAAAAAGTAATAAAAGAATTGATATCCATTAAATGTGATTTAACGAGCCAGCTGATTTTTGTGCTAAGGTTGGCCTAGAATCAATATCTATAGTAAGTGCGAATGGGGTCTGTTTCCAAGGCCGCACTGCTCGTGCACTACAGTTTCCATTTCCAGATCTTGAGGCCTACGGGTTTTGTTTATAAGGAAGATCTGTTTCTAAGTTCTCCAGGAACACTGATTTCTATAGCTCCATGGGAATCGGGACTAGGGAGGGGTAATATTGGATTTTAAAAGAATTTTAAACACTACGTGGTCTCACGTATATATGGGTTTTGACAGAATAATAATGGATGCTAACGATAAGGGAAGTATTAGTCAATTGTCAGAAACAGTAGGGGTAGTGTCAGTCAATTTTCAAATAGTAAGGGTACACTTAGACAATTAACTAAATCGGGTAGTTTAAGAAATTTACCCTATATAAAATGAGAAAAAACAACAAAAGTTGCAGAAAAATATAAAAATTATATAAATCGAAAAAAATGCAAAACAAG
Source organism: Nelumbo nucifera (assembly GCF_000365185.1). The sequence continues at coordinate 154,213 of NW_010729197.1, forward strand.
GTTAACAGAAATGGAGGAGCCATATTCATCAGCTCCTCCATAGAATGAGAAATGGAAGAACCGATTAAGGATGTTAAGGCTTCATTTGGTAATCCTTATTTTAAGGACTTATCTCCTTTTTGTAGTTGAAATACCCATATGAACACTGAGTTTTTTACAACAAAATGGAGATAAGTCCTTWAAATAAGGAATGCCAAATGCAGACTAAGGTGTCGTTTGATTACACATTTTAGAGGTCTGAATCTGAAAATGCTACCTTTCAGAGTTCACCCCTTGTTTGGTTGTACCTCTTAAATTGGTTCTAAAACTGATTTTCAGATCGACCTTGGGTTGGCTCTTAACACGTTAAAACGCATTTCAGAGCCGCCCCAATGTCTAAAATATCCTTACAATTTTTCGTAAATGACCCGAGTTACCCCTAATACCCCAAACCCAAAAAACGTAAGCATTAACTTGTCTTTCTCTCTGGCTCTCTCCCTCCCTCTCTCTCTCTCTCTCTTCGGTCTCTCTCTCCGCCCTTGTATTCCTGCCACCGCCATTACAACTTGTAGTGGTGGCTCTCTCTCTCCCATTGTCTTCTCTCTTGTCTTCCCATCACCGCCCTAGCTTCGATTAGTTAACTGTCCTTTTATAATGGATTTAAATAAGTATATTGAAATTATCATTTTTGTGAAACTATTATTGAAGTTACCATATATATATTGTAAGTATACAATTACTAATTTGCATATTCAACAATACGTATACATTTATTAAAATTTGCATATTCAACAATACAAAAAAGCTGCAACATGGTCTCTGCATGAGCAGAAATGTGCAGAGAGAGAGAGAGATGGGGCCCAATTCATGAATGTAAATTAGGTAAATGGGTCTAGTCAATTGCAAGGCCTACATGAGAAATCAGCATGCATGATGACATAAAGAGTTTCTTAACACCATCCGATGGAATGCCATATTTGAATTCAAGCTGATTTTCAAATTTCAACCCAATGATGATAGCAACCATTTGAATATGGGAGATGTGGGCCCTCAGCTGATTCGTGTCCTGCGGGCTCCGACTCAACCTTTCAACGAATACGTGTCATCTAGGTCTAGCCACTTTGAGCTGAGTCATCTGACCGATTTAATTAGTTTGAATGCTGTATTTTTCCCCCGAATAAAACGCATACCCACCATGAGGAGTCAAGGACTAATTGGTTTTAACTACTATTTATTTCCCGTCATTTCTTCCTCTTCTCCCAATAGAATTAATAATCAAAAGTCGTCGTATTTGTAGTCAAGTTTGTTCTTGTGGTTTTAACGAGTAGAGTAGAGGAAGAGCGTTGTGAAAAGCAGAAAGAGGAATTTCGGGTTGAGCCACAGTTGACCTGGACCAGATCCTATTAAGTAACAAAACGGGTAAAAGAACAGATGGTTGAACCATGAAATGAAATATCACCATTGACCCGGTAGCCTTGCATCCAGGTTTTAGGAAAATCGAATTGACTATATACATATAGTTTGTTCTTAAAGTCTCCCAAAGATCTTGCAGTCAGAGTTTGGCTGTTGATAAACACGTTCTCCTTCGATTTTAACCCTTTAATACTGCAAGAATCTATCTATATATATACAAGGCTTCAATTCTATGCCCAATTGTTTTATCGTCTAAGCCTGCCATTAGCATCCAAAGCTTCCATCATCGATCGTTACTTTTTGAACATTTCATAGCTTCTGGAAAAAAAAAAAAAAGAAAGTATGGCTTGTCATATAAGAAACCCTTTTACAGTTCAAATCATTTTTGTTCTCTTGCTTTCAGTATCCCAAACACTACTCGCGCGCCACAAGGCATTTAATTTGGAGGGTGATGAGTGGTTGAATAAGGAAGATGGTGTGGTTGATCAATCCCTGAGAAGCGATGTGCCTCCTTCACAGCGTTCGGATTGCACCAACCTACCCTCTAATGGTGGTGGTCATTGCCCGCCTGTGAACTCTAAGAACTATGCAATTGCAGGCCATCATCATATTCACACTGCGGCATGATCCAATTTCCCAAACGCCGATGCATCCGTACGTTCATAACAATGGTCAATGGATATCAACCTCACTTGGCTTCTCATCTTCTTTGCTGTTGGACTGACCATGATTTCTTTTTCCTTTTTTTTTTTTTTTAATTTTTGGAAGGGTTCAAACTTCAAAGAGAATAAAGTGTATAGTCCCGCCATATGCTTATGCCACTTGGGAGATTGGGACTAATAGATTAATATATATTTGTAGATTATGCAGAAAGATGCTAATAAACTCAATATATATGGATTTAATTTATGATGAATAAAAAACATAATCGAGTGTACGTGTACAGTGGAACTAGTTTCCTTTACCCACTACACACATTTTTGCTTGCTCCAATGCATTCACTAATTCATAGTTTGCCGGTGCATCAGTGCTGAGCTTGTGTGCATCAGTGCCGGTTCATCAGCTCCTCTATAGAATGAGAAATGGAAGAACCGATTAAGGATGTTAAGGCTTCATTTGGTAATCCTTATTTTAAGGATTTATCTCCTTTTTATAGTTGAAATACCCATATGAATACTAAGTTTTTTACAACAAAAAAGAGATAAGTCCATAAAATAAGGAATGCCAAATGCAGATTAAGGTGTTGTTTGATTGCACTTTTTAGAGGTCTGAATCTGAAAATGCTACTTTTCAGACCTCACCCCTTGTTTGGTTGTACCTCTTAAATTGGTTCTGAAACTGATTTTCAGATCGAGCTTGGGCTGGCTCTTAACACGTTCAGACGCATTTCAGAGCCGACCCAATGTCCAAAATATCCTTACAAATTTTCATAAATGACCCGAGTTACCCCTGATACCCCTAACCTAGAAAACCTAAGCATTTGACCTATCTTTCTCTCTCGCTCTCCCTCTCTCTCTCTTTCGGTCTCTCTCTCTCCGCCCTTGTCTTCCCGCCACCGCCGCTGCAACTTGCAGCAGCAACTCTCTCTCCCCCTGTCTTCTCTCACTCTCACTCTCTCTCTCTCGCCCTCTCTCTCTCTCGCCCTCTCTCTCCCGCTCTCGCTCTCGCTCTCTCTCTCTCTCTTCGCCCTGTATTCCTGCCACCGCCACTGCAAGTTGCAGCGACGACTCTCTCTCTCTCTCCCCTGTCTTCCCACCACCGCCACCGCCGCTGCAACAAGCAACAGTGGTGGTTCGATGAATAATAAAAATGCTTTTATTAATTATTAATTATTAATTATTTTTATTAATTGGTTTACTATTTTTTATTAAGCATTGATTATTTTTTATTAAATTTACTTGTGTTATTTATTATTTAATAATTATTTTTATTAACTAGTAATTTTTAATTATTTCATTAGTTTTTAAAAAATATTTTAATTTTTATTTGTGTAAATTGTTAATTATTTTAATATTTTTATAATCATTAATTATTTTTTTATTTTAATTATTTCATTTATTAATTAGTAATTATTAATTTTTTATCTTTTATTTGTATTGTTTCAATATTATTTTGAGGTTGAAAATTATTTTTTATGAGATAATGTAAATTGAATTCAACATTTCCAAATTGTATGTTTTAGGGGTAAAGTATTAAAATCAGTAAATTTCGGATGGTAAAGGGTTGATCCAACACAAACAAATTTATGGATTCAGATCCTCTAAAAAGTAGAAAAGCAACTATGCCCTCTTTTCAGATTTCAGACACATTTAATATCATTTTAACTTTTCAGATCTGAATTTTAAGATTTATCAAATGCCACCTAAGTAATCTATCCAGAAGCTCAAAATTGCCTTATTTATAGCATACAAGGTTTACATTTCTAGTCCTACGCAAAAGTTTCACATAGATGAGTTTTGCTACTTTGGCACCTAGTTTAGAGAAGAAAACTTTCTATTTTAAACTTGAAGTCTCACAACCTAGCATTAAACATTGAACAAAAAAAAGCATCAAACAAGGAATGGAAAAATCTCTAAAAAAAGTTGAAGAAATCCCATATTCTTCGCTTTGAATATGGAATAAACACAGTTGATGGGGCACAATCCGGCCGGTCTTAACTATCAACGACCTTGCCTCTGAACTGAATCGCAGGGAACCTGAAACGGAGAAGATGAGGAAGCTCCGGGGGGAACCCAGTGTAAAGGCTCCGAAGCTCAAGTTAGA
>NW_010729197.1:192051-219357 GCF_000365185.1 Nelumbo nucifera
AAGCGAACATCGGAAGCAAGTCCAAGCTCACTACCGAGCCCGAACTCCAGACCGCTCTACTAGGAGTCCGAGCTCCCTACCAAGAGTCCGAGCTCCCTACTAGGAGTCCGAGCTCCCTATTAAGAGCGAGCTCCCTATTAAGAGCGAGCTCCCTATTAAGAGCGAGCTCCCTATTAAGGGTCCGAGCTCCCTACTGGGAGCCCGAGCTCCCTATTAAGAGCGAGCTCTCTACTGAGAGTCCGAGCTCCCTATTAAGAGCGAGCTCCCTACTGAGAACCCGAGCTCCCTACAAGGAGCACGAACTATACTGGGCCCAAAGCCTCACAAAGCTGTGACCCGAGCTGGCCCATGGCAGCTCGGAACACTCCCCAAACCGAACTCAAGACACCTTGCTCGCCACTCCAACACTTCGCTTCCTAAACACCAGGAAACGTACCTGACACCAAGGACATCCGTATCCAAGGGCGACGCACCTGACTGATTTGGGATCTGACGCCTGACAGCCGCACTTCAAACGGCCTCTTGCTACCGCCACCTGCAACCGTCGTTACTAGCCGCAGAGACGGCTCCGACAAAAGGAGCAGTGGCGGTTCTGTCCGGCCAGAGGAAATGTCATCCGAACTGGCAAGGGTTCAGAAGTAATCATGCCCGATCTGACGGAAGCCTGGAAGTGAGTGCGCGAGGTGGTTATAAAAGGCTCCTACCCCCCAGGAATGAGGTATGCTAACTTTTGCGCTATCTGGTCTATCTTGCCTTTGAAAGACTCTAACTTGAGCTTTGGAGCCCTTACGCCGGGTTCTCCCCGGAGCTTCTCTTCTCCTTCCGTTTCAGGTCCCTGCCACTCAATTCAGAGGCAAGATCGTTGACAGCTAAGATCGGCCGGATTGTGCATCATCAGGGCCCATTGGTCCAAACCAGCCCATGATTGCCCCAGCTCACTGCTGAGTACGAAGCTCCAAAAAAAGATACCCATCGTGCTAATGCTTTTGATGTCCTTAGAGATTAAGACCACAGCAGCAATCCTAATAACCATTGATCATGGTACTATGATTGGAAAAATTTGTTACCTTCAGGGGGATCTTTTTATTTCCACTCAGATGCTCAAATTTCAAATAGCAGCAATGGAAAAAAATCCTCCCTTTTTTGATGAATTGGAAAAAAAATCCTCTTCCTGCAAAAACTGGTTTGCAATTGCAAAAAGGAGATCAACATCCAGTTGAAAATACAATGAAATACTCCTTGGTGTTCCACAATAGGGGGAAATGGATCGCAATGCCTTTGTCTATTCAAGGTTTTACCCCAAAAATGTTTTCCAATGGGCCCCATGGTTTGTTGCATGGATCCGTTATCCCATTTATTGAGTTCTGCATGGATGTAGGAAAATGTGTTTCTTAAAATCTCATCAGATTGCATCTAACTTCTTTTGTACTTGTTTTCATGAAATATCTGCAGAAGATCTACCAATTTTTGCACTACAAGATGACAGAGTTGTTGAGATACAGGGGGAGCCGGCAGAGGCTGTTGAGCTAATTGCTTCTCATCTCAGGAAATTTTTGGTCGATCGTAGTGTAATTCCCCTTTTTGAAATGCATGTAAGTCTGTTGTTATCATCCTTTTGAATAGTAGCACTCCAAAGTCATTCTGTTTTGTTTACTGGATTTTATGTGATATGGACATGCAATCAAATGAAATTATTTTGTTTTAGTGAACTGTTGGACCTTTCTCCTGGCAGTTGCAAATGCCAAATCCCCAGATGGAACAGAACATGCCACCTCATCAGTCTTGGGGTCCCCCTCCACAAGGACTACATAACACCACCACGACAACATGAAAATTATTATCCTTCATCTGACCTGCCTCCTTTGGACAAACAACCACATCAGGCTTTATCAGCATATGGTAGAGAGGCTCCAATGGGTGTCCATTCTTCATCTAATGTGCCGCAGCAAGCACCAGTCATTACACAGGTAATCTCTTCTTGCTTTTTTATTTGTAAGATTAAACTTATAAAAAGAAAAGAAATGGGAAGATAATTATCATCGGGTGTTCTATTAGTGCTATCTCTAGAAACCATCCAAAGCAGGCCCAGAATTTTCTCTAAGGAAAATTTGAACACTGCAATGCAAAATCCAACTTCCTGTTGGTGGGAATCTAGCCTCCATCCAACTTCCTTTCTCATTTCAATTGGACATTTCACCATTGATCCCTGCCATACTGAATCTAGCCTCCACTGTAGTTTGCCACTGAAGGTTTGGTTTTATGCTTGCAGGTCACACAACACATGCAAATTCCACTATCCTATGCTGATGCAGTGATTGGGACAGCTGGTGCAAGTATAAGCTATATACGACGTGCCAGTGGGGCAACCATTACAATACAGGAAACAAGGGGTGTGCCTGGGGAAATGACCGTAGAGATTAATGGATCTGCTTCTCAAGTACAGGCAGCACAACAGTTGATACAGGCATGTATTATGTTTTGAGACATCCTTTCAAGTATATTCTGAATTTTGATTTTTCATGTTCTTTTGTTCCTACCGATCCAATGCGAGTTTGAGTGGCATTTTTCATTTTTTAGCTTCAATTTTGGAGACATTGCTGTTTGATTAATTTTGAAAATTATGAAAATTGTCTTATTACTGTTTGTTTTGCACCTAGACTTTGTCAATGTTTTGCCCTTTGTGCACAACTGCTGTTGATTGCAGTACATATACATTTTATGACGTTAGTATATTTAGGTAATTGGATTAATTACCTGCTGATAAACAATTTGCGTGTATTGCAGAATTTCATGGCTGAAGCTGCAGGTCCTACACAGAACTCCAGTTGGCGGCACAACTGACCAAGGTTATAATTCATATCCACCCCATGGTTCCATGTATGCATCTCCCCCATCCAATAATACAGGGCCTGCAGGGCAGACTGCTGCAGGTTATGGTTCAGTCTATGGCACCAACTATGGGTATTAGGCTGGGCAAGACGTAATCCTTCGATCATCGGTGAGAAAGATAAAGCTTAGCCAGACTCACCTGGTAAAGTTGTAGGGAGGCAGTTGTACTTCTGTACTGAAATGTTGCGCTTTGGCTGTCTGCTTTACAATTAGTTAGAGGTTAATATTGGTAGGTTTCATTTGTACAATAGGCAAACCTTTTGGGGGGGTGGGGGGGTGAGCCCATCTCGGCTTTCAAGATTTTTGTTTCTTCATTAACTTTGTAGCTGCTCTTCCCCTTCCGGTTATTGAGACCCTGATTCTTGTGTAGTGATCCCTTGGGTGGTGGTGCTATGCTATGCCTGCATTTTATTTTGTTTTCCCGTGCTTTGGAATGATTTGTGACGTACCTGAAATTAGTGAACTTTGATCCTTACTTAAAATGCCGTTTTTAAGAGCAATTTTAGTGAAAATATTCCTCCTGTAACTTTCAATGTTGTCCTTGGGAGTTCAGAGCCGATACGACTATTTGAGGTGCCTGCCTGGTCATCAACTTTGCAATTTTTCTTTCATTCTCTCTTTTTAGGCTATGATTGGTTTGAAGGAAAAGGCAGGAAAAGGGAAAGATAGGGAAACCTATACGAGGTTTGTAACATTTTCCTTCCTTTCCCTACTTATTTCCTTCAAATCAAATACAGCCTTAAATCGGAATCGGGTTTCCCATCTGATGGATGGTCTTGATCGGTCATGAATAATCCTAACAATCCTTACAATCGTCCGCGTGTCAACATGCTTTTGGTGACCAAAAGAAACCAACAGCTTCCTCTTCCAGGTGCCGACCCTATTTTTTTCATGGCTTACCCCTCGTTTAGGCAAACCATGTTTATGTTTGGATGACTTGACCTCGGTTCAGTCTCTATTCAAGTTTAACTCCGTTCTAATCAAAGGACACGATGAAACCCCACCGGCCACCACATTGTGGCATTTGTGTAATGTATATGCCATATACCTACTTCCGAAATAAATTAGGGTATTATGTTTCAGACCGGTTTTATTTAGGAGTTTGATGAACCTGAAGTTGATGTCTAAAAAGTCAAAAATCTATTATTTCATTATATGGGTCAGTATGAGGGTTTGTTCGTTTCCTTTTAATTCTTATCTCTTGAGAAGAATTTTGTAACTTTAAGAAGGAAAATGGGTGTTTGTTGCCTCTTATCTCTTAAAGTGGAATCTTGCGATTTTTTGTTTTCTAATGATTTCCTCAAAAAACAAACAAAAGTTCCCAATCATGTGTTAAAATGGACATTTGACAATGCTAACAACATTCTTTGCATTCAGAGTTTAGAGGAAAGAAAGGTTCACCATGATCAATTTATCTCTTAATGTAATTATTGCACTTTCAGATATCAGAGCAAACAAACAAGTCCTAAATGATTTTCTGCTTTTAAAAGGTTATGAAAAGGCAAGGTTATTTGAGTTGGAGCAATTCATCTTAAACTGTGAAATTTACATCTTTAGCTCTATAAATTGAATGTTCAATAATATTTTAAATTATAAAAAGAATATTAAAAATATTCAATAAAATAAGTTTCTATTAATTAATAAATATTATGATTTATTAAAATATATAATTATTAATAATATTTATTTATTATTGTCAACTAATGATAAATAAATATTTTGGTCGTAAAAATATTTATTAAAATATATAATTATTAATAATAAGTTTCTATTAATTAATAAACTAAAAGGGCATTTTTATCCATAAAAGGGTATTTTAGGAATTATGGTCAACATTATCATTCACGTAGTGTCACATGCAAATGGGACCCGATGGTCGACTAACGACAGGGGAGGATTTGGACAATTGTCAGAAAACATAAGGGTACCACAAGACAATATCTAAACAGTAAGGGTACAGTTTGTCAATTTCGTGAGAAGTAGGGGTAGTTTAAGAGATTTACCCTTTTGTTAATTAGATTCTTATTGTCATCAAATTAACAAAGGTGATGTTGCTCGAACTGCACCTTTTTCTACTAGACTAACAACTCAGACATGGGTGAGTAGGTTAGCAAGTCGGGTCTGCAAGGCAAACATACATCAAAGAGCCTGAGGTGTGGACCCGGGCGAAGGAGCTCCGAAAGTCAAGTTAGAATCAAGTTGAGAGAGAGAGAGGGAGGGAGAGAGAGAGAGAGTTGAGCGTAAAGATCAGAGCAAAGTGAGAGCTAGAATGTGAGAACTATTGAAAGCGTACCGTTAGAGGGCGAAGAGCTTCCCTTGTATAGGACTTTAGGTTTGGTATTTCTCTGAGGCTGGATAGCTTGCCAAGTTGCATAATTAGTCTGAGGTTGTTGTTTTCCTTCTCAGCCAGGTCTAGCTACCAATCTCCTTTCAAGCGAGACCGGTGTTACTTGGGCAAAGTAAGCCGATCTATTGAGGAGCATTCTTCCAAGGTCCTACCACGTAAGATGTCAAGGTGGTTCTAGGTGTCCACAAGGCAATGAATAATTGGCAAGTCACTTTTATCCCTCATCAATTGCTCCCCACTTCCAATTCCGAAGTGAATGACTCAAGCAAAGGAAGTAGATCATTCTCATTCGGCTATTTAAGTGAGCTAAGGGCGGTTTGACCAGGTTACAAGTTGGTACCGATCTGGTTTGGATGGTTGATGTCCTCCGACAAGTCGTGTGGTAGGTTCGAGCGGATGCGATGCGAAATTTAGCTATCACAGACATAAAAAATGTGCTAAACTAGTCTTGGTGCCTTGGGAGTCGAACTGTCGCACCCTTCGGAACCATCCGATTAGGTTGATCATGGTCGTTGTTGAACCGAGTCTTCCACCTATAAATAGTGGAGCCTAGAGAGTTCATTTCTCTTGTCCTTAGGGAGAGTTGTGCGGTGGTGAGATCGAAGAGCTCGACACGATCAATGGGTTTGGCAAGGTCAATCCGTCTGTTCCTTAGCGTCTTCAAGCAAGTCTTTGTTCTTCCCTTCTTTTTCCTTTCCTTCTTTAACAATGTTGGGTACCGATTCAGAGGAAGAGAGGCTGTAGGTCGTCTGTGCCGAGGAGGGATCCTCGGTGCAATACTGGGAAGGTTCTCATAAAGAGGCTTTTACCTCCCATTAGTAACCTAAGACCAGGTTAGAGTTTGGTTTGATGAAGTTGATAGCAAAGGATGTCCTTTGGCTAGCACTTCCAAAAGAAATTCTATACATTTTGAGTTGTAATGGTTGCTAGTAACTTGGCTTCACCCCACTTAGTGAAGTGGTCAACAGCCATGACCATTAACCTCCTTTGCCCGGTTGCTAGTGGGAAGGGACAAAGGATGTCTATCCCCCACTGAACAAAAGGACACGAGCTAGTAAGGTACTATAGGTTGGCGGTGGGCTGGCGTGGTATGTTGGTGTGATGCTAGCATTGGTCACAATGCTGCACGAGCTAGATCGAGTCGGCTTTAATGGATGGTGTGAACGTCAAAAATAACCTGACAAGTCACTTCATGGCCAATCAAAGGAGTCACCACCCATGAAAATTGATAATCGGGAGTGATGGACCTCCCTAAATTATATTTCATAAATAAATTTGAAACTAATAGTGACTCCACACCATTCAACTTGGAAAGGCAAAAAAATCTGGGTAAGTTGAGAGAGAGAGAGAGAGAGAGGGAAGGGGTTAGGCACCCCTCTCTCTTGTTAATGTGAATACTGGATTTCCCTCTATAAATTGAATTTGAATCGAAAACCCAAGTCCTCTAGCCACTTGAAAGGAACAGAAATGCTTCTACCTCCACTTCTTGACCATCCCACTTTTAAATGTAGGAGCCTAAGCAAAAGGACGAGAGATGACTCCCTCACCCCTTTTTTATCTAAGCCCCCACCTTCGAACTCAGATGGCTGGTCTGAAGATTAGGGAAGAAACCTGAGCATCTCAAATGCCTGAGAAAACTATGATACTAACATTCGATTTTAAACACACAATAGAAAAGAAAGATTGAATTATCAATCTAAAAATTAGAAATAAAATTAGAGAATAAGACCAAAACAATAATCAAGCCAGTAAACCAAAATATGGAATGTAAGGCAATCCAATTTCACCTCTTGTGGCCTTTGTGAGGATCAACGATGCTACAAGAGGTCTTGAAGGTTTAATCTCCTTGGAAAATGAATTTTAGACAGAGGCATTTTTCTTTACTTCGAACAGGAAACTGGTGAAGACCAAGGTGTGGATGTTAGGATGTATCCCACAGAAGACAGAGAAAGAGAAATCCTCCTACTAAAAGATTCGAATGCCAAGACGCTCCCTGGGTTTAACAGGAAGATGGAAGAACCAAACTTTTGAAGAATGACCTCTTCTTGTTCAAACCAGCTTCAGTTCTCCCTTTCTCTTCGAATGAAACCTCTCACTCTCAAACCCTCTCTTGCCTCTCTATTTTTCTCTCTCAAAGCCCTCTCGTGCCTCTTAAAGCTCTTCGAGAGGCCATTTTCTCCAGTTTGAGAACTCACCCACTTACCAAGGAACCCTATTTCTCGTGTTCACCTCTTTTCATATTCTTCCTCCCTCGGTCTCTCCTCAAAAACCTTTCCCTACCCGAGATTGAGAGAACCCCTCTCTCTTTCTTCTTCAAATCGAACCAGGAATCTCTCTCTCTCTCTCTCTCTCTTAGTCTTCTCCGTTGAACCCTTCTCTTCTTAATCCTCTTCTCTCTTTAAAACCTTCTCTCACCAATCAAATACAAGGGGGTTTCCTTACAGATCCCACTTGACCCCCTTAGGACCCTCTCCTCTTATCCAACCTCAACTTTGACCTCCACCTCTTCAAAATTCTCTCATCCGAGCTCTTGTCTTGGGAATGGAGCCTTCTATTTATAATAGGAGGGAGGGGGTTCTATCAACTCTCAAGATGGAAGAGGGGTTTTATCAAGTTAGGTCTTAAAGGGATAGGAGTGTTCAGTAACTTAAGGAATGGGTAGGCTTAGAGGGGCATTCAATTAACTTAAGGAATGAAGGGCATTTTGGTAATTTTAGGTATGAATGGTATTTTGGTAATAGGTATTTTGAGGAATGAAGGGTATTTTGGTTATTTAACATGATGGGTATTTTAGAAAATTTGGAAGGAGGGGTGTTTTGGTAATTTGGTTAAGGGTATTTTGGTAATTTGGAATAGGGAATATTCTAGGAGTTTGGAGGAAGGGGTATTTTGGTAATTTGGGAAAAGGGGATTTTAGGGTTTAGGGAATGAATTTGGGAAAATCAAAATAAGTGGTATTTTGGTGACTTGGCCAAGGGAAAATTAGGCGATTTGGTATAAAGGTAATATGGAAGGAGGGGTATTTTGGTAATTTGGAATGGGGATATGTTGGGAGTTTGGTCTAAGGGATATTTTGATAATTTAGAGGAAGGAGTAAATTGGGTAATCTAGTTTAAGGATAATATGGAGGGAGGGGTATTTTAGTAATTTGCTATGAAGGGGTATCAGGTGAGATCAATAGTGGATTTTGAGGATTTGGGCATTGAGACTTGGGTTCTTTGGGTTGTAGGAGGATTGGAATGGTCTAATCGGGTATTAAAGGATTAGTTGAGGTTCAGGCGGCAAACTAAGCAAAAATCGGATGCTGACAGTCGGTCAGTAGTAGCCTTGCTGGAGAGCATTTTGAACAAGTGCCTTGCCCCCAAGTGTTCACCGCATAGGCTTTCGTGAATTTCTTAGAGCACCTACTCAACTTCACTAGGTCGGAGGCATCGTAGGTACAAAAGAGTAAATGAATTCCTTTACAATTGCTCATGAATTATCATATAGTGAGCCGACTAGTGTTCGATTCTATGAGTTGCGTTGTGACCTTAGGGTAATGCCTTGTGGCACAAATACTCGAAGAGCATGTGTATCTAGCTCAGTTCTGCTACCTATATGATAGCGAACTCCTCTTCGGTCGTTTTTTCTATGCTGGAGCACGATAGGACTTCTGTATATATCGTTTTTTTCTATGTTGGAGCACGATAGGACTTCTGGAGCACGATAGAGCCGACTAGCTTTGAAAGTGTGTCAACCTGGAAGTTCTCGGATTTCGGGATCTAGTGAATAGAGAATGAGTCAAACTACTTGATGAGCTTGTGGACCTTTGTCAAGTATTTAATCCTTGCTGATTCCCGAGCTTCATAGTGCCCATTCACCTGGTTGTTGATGAGCAAGGAATCCTTGCAAGCTTCCAAGTCTTTTATGCCGATCTCCTGTGCAAGGGACAGGCCAACATCAAGGCTTTGTACTCGGATTCATTGTTGAACGCTTGGAATCCAAACCTGAGCACATACTCGAGCTTCACTTCATTGGGTTTTAGTAGGATGAATCCAGTTCCACTCCCTCTTTGGTTTGATGAGCCATCTATGTGGAGGATTAGGGCTCTGTCTCCACCTTGGGAGGAGGTGCTGCATTGGTAGACACCGTTGAGTTCGGTGGTAATTTGTCTGACACAGAGATCGGAGTGTTGAACGTACATTTTGAGATAAAGTCTGCTAGGACCCGAGCCTTGATTGATGGGTGAGGTTCAAAGTAGATATCGCACTTGCTTAATTCAATGGCCCACTTGGTCAATCTTCTTAACACTTCGACCTTCTGCGAAACTTGAAGAAGGGGCTGTTAGTGACCACAATAATTGTGTGAGCATGGAAGTATGGCTTTAACTTGAAAGCTGAGATGATAAGCACAAAAGCGAGCTTCTCTATGTTGGAGTACTTGGTCTCGACTGCATGTAAGACCCTACTTACGTAGTAAATAGATCGTTGTACTTTTTCGACCATCTAGACCAATACTGAGTTGTTGACTTTGTCACTAGCTAACAAGTATTGGAAGAGTTTGTCCCTTGGCTCAGACCTTGTAAACAATGGTGGCAAGCTCATATAACTCTTGAGTTCATTAAACACGGACTAACACTCCTTGGTCCATTGGAAGTCTTTGGCATTTTTAATTGCTTAGTAAAAAGGGAGGCACCACCCTGCTGATTTGGACATAAAATGGTTGAGGGCGGCGACCCGGCTAGTGAGTCTTTGGACTTCCTTAATGGACCTCAAGGGTAGCATGTCTACGATTGCCTAGATCTTTTCAAGATTGGCTTTGATGCCACGTTGGGTCACTAACTTAGAAATTTGCCTGATGTGACACCGAACACACATTTATTAGGATTAAGTTTTAACTTATATTTTCTTAAAACATTGAAGACCTTGGTGATGTTAGCAATGTGAGAGATGGAAAAATGACTCTTTGCAACCATATTGTTAATATAAACTTTAACTTTATTTCCTATTAATTCATAAAAAATTTAATTTACAAGTCGAAGGGCATGACCCTGTAATAATATAGGCCAATTTCGATTGCAAAGGTTGTCTTTTCTTGGCCTACGAGATCCATTTGTATTTGGTTGTAGTTTGAGTAGGAGTCCATGAAGCTCAACAACTCAAACCTTGAGGTGGCATCCACGAGCTGGTCTATAATGGGGAGTGGGAAGCTATCCTTGGGACAACCTCTATTCAAGTCAATATAGTCCATGCATATGCACCACTCCTCATTCGCTTTTTTCATGAGTACCACGTTGGCAATCCAGTCTTGGTACTCGACTTCTTTAATGAAGTTAGCATCAAGGAGCTTTTTGACCTCCTCACCAATGGTCCTCCACCAATGTGCGGTGAAGTTCATTTTCCTCTGCTTCACAGGTTTGACCAAAGAGTTCGCATTTAATTTATGAGTTATTATAGAGGGATCTAGGTCAGGCATATCAGCGACCGTCCAARCAAAAACATCAGAGTTTAGAGTTAGGAATCTTACCAGCTCGATGCGTAGAGGTTCCTCGAGGAATGACCCAATCTGGACTTTCTTTTCAAGCTCAGTCTTGAAGAGAAGAATCAAGATGGATTCTTCTGCGAGCTGTCCCTGCTTGTCATTGGGCTCTTCAAGCGGGTCAAGATATAGGTCAACTACCAACGATTATTTGCCCTTGCCTTTTAAGGCCACCACATAACACTTTTGAGACTCAACTTGGTACCCTCGAACTACACCAATCCCTAGATTTGTTGGGAATTTCATTGCAATGTGGTAAGTGGATACCATAGCTCGGAGGGCATGCAAGAATGGCAATCCTCGGTTCATTGGAAGTCTTTGGCCTTTTTAATTGTTTGGAAGAAAGTGAGGCACCACCCTACTGATCTGGGTAACTTAGGAATTTGCCTGACATGACATCGAACACAAATTTATTAGGATTAAGTTTTAACTTATATTTGCTTAAAATATTGAAGACCTCGGTGATGTTAGTAATGTGAGAGCTGGAAAAAGGACTCTATGCAACCATATTGTCAACATAAACTTCAACTTTATTTCTTATTAACTCTAAAAAAAATTTATTTACAAGTCTTTGATAGGTTGCCCCAGAATTTTTTAGGCTGAAGGGCATGACCCTATAACAATACAGGCTGGTCTCAGTTACAAAGGTTGTATTTTCTTGGTCTACGGGGTCCATCTGTATTTGGTTGTAAAGAGTAGGAGTCCATGAAACTCAACAACTCAAACCCCAAGGTGGCATCCACGAGCTGGTCTATGATGGGTAGCACGAGAAGCTATCATTGGGACAAACTCTACTAAAGTCTATATATACCATGCACATGCGCCACTTGTCATTCACCTCTTTTACGAGTATCACATTGGCAATCCAGTCCTAGTACTCGACTTTTCTAATGAAATCAGTGTAGCTTTCTGACTCCCCATCAATGTCTCTCCACCAATCTGCGGTGAAGTTCATTTTCCTATACTTTCCAAGTTTGACCAAAGGGTTCACATGTAATTTATGGGTTATCGCTGAGGGATCTAGGCTAGGCATATCGATGGCCAACCAAGCAAAAACATCAGAGTTTATAGTTATGAATCTTACCGGCTCAATGAATAGAGGTTCCTTGAAGAGCGACCCCATCTGGACTTTCTTTTCAAGTTCAGTTTTGAAGAGAGGAACCAAGACGACTTCATCCACGAGCTATCCTCACATGTCACTGGGATCTCCGAGCAGGTCGAGATTTAGGTTGATTGCCAATGATTGTTTGCCCTTGCCTTTTAGGGCCTCCACATAACACTTTCAAGAGTCAAGCTAGTCCCCCCAAACTATACCAACCCCCTGCTTTGTTGAGAATTTCATTATCATGTAGTAAGTGGATATCACAGCTCGGAGGGCATCCAAGAATGAACAACCTATAATGGGATTATAGGGTGTGGTGAATCAACTACCAAAAAATCATGTTGCAACCTCTAGTCATACAATGGATAGCCCGTAGATCCATAGGTTTAATCTTGTGCCTCCTATTTGGAGGGGTGCCTAGTGACCATCTCATCAATAGTGGGTTGAGCCTTCCCCACACTAGATAGTAAAAGTACATGCATCATGTCAAAAAACTAAACCATGAATATAACAACCAATTTTGTATTTTTTTTGTGGTTCAAAAAATGTCATTTTCAGAAAAAAGATTGGTATGGCAGTGACCTTTGATGGCAAATTGATAATTTCCAAATTCCACCCTACCTAGCAGTTACCCATCCCCTCCCCCTCTCTCCTTACATATTACACCTTGAATTTAATAATGTTTTGAATCTTATGTGAGAGATAATTGATAAATTATTTATTTTCTACATTAGGAACATCCCTCCATGAATTTATAAGGGTGCGACTTGGCCCACTCATTTTTTCACAAAAGCCCAACCCTAACCTGCCCAAGTTGCACCCCTATAAATTTATACATCATTTTAGTTTTATTTTTAGAGACTGGTATAAAATGAATATAGTCTGGATATCATCCTTCAGGAACAAATGGCTAAAATTTTAAAATGAATAATTAAGAAAGAAAGATAAAAAACTATAGCACGAGATATAACACCAATGCTTCTTACTATATCTATTATAATAATGATGAGGCTTTACATCGGAGTTCACTTCTAATAAAATTAATATTACATTATAATAATTTGTAATAATAAATTCAAGACAGCCTAATCTTTATTTCCTTCTGGTCATGGAGACGATGACATTAGTATATTTAGTCTCCTCCTTGGACATGCAGTTAGTCAGGATCTCTCTATACCTCCAAAATACTTCTTCCATTAAAGCCTCTCCAAAGTGATCAACAAGCAATGGTTCTGCCACAGCTCTCATGTATTTGGCTACGATGTTTGCACCTCTGAGCTTGTCAGATTTGTCATTACCTGGTTTGTCTTCAGGATTCCAATTTATCTCGAATGTTTCTAGCTTATCAATGTTAAAGGATCCCTCTCTTCCTATCACAGTCTTTATTTCGCTTGGAGATGGTGTATACGTGGGCAAATTAAATGTGTCCACTTTCTCCTCTTCAATTAATCCCTACATAATGTATAAAAAAGAAAAAGCAGCTTGTTAACAAATAAATCATTTCAAAGCAGTGAAAATATTAAGGTCTTTTGGGACAATTTATTAAAGCTAGGGTTCGACTATAATATTGATAGAGGAATGTGATTTATTAAAGCTAGGGTTCGACTAAGGTCTTCTGGGAAAATATTAAGATCTTTATGTTTGTGATTTCTTTGAAAACACGTATTTTTTAATTAAAAATAAGTGATAAAAGGCTAGAATGCGCCCAACCCTTCCTTTTTCCCTTTCACCTTCTTTTCTCATCATCAATGTTTTTAATTCGTCGGTAACTCCTTTTTCCCTTTCCGAGCTTCTAAAAAGCTGACAGTCCACACGAAAACACACATCAAACAGGACCCGTCATTTGATTATTACATCTCCTAAAAAATCTTTATTAAACGACACCAATTTTCACTAAAGCTATGTTTGGTTTGAAGAAAAAGGTAAGAAAAGGAAGGGGAGGTAAGAAAACTCATACAAGATTTGTAAAAGTTTTCTTACCTTTCCCTACTTTTTCCTTCAAACCAAACATAGCCTAAATGACATTTTGGATAGTTCAAATGTACAATTAACTGGATAGAAAAGCCACTCATCATCATCATTTTCATTATTATATTAATCTAGTAGACAGGAGCTGATGAGTTTCACTCCTGTTACAATAGTGAAAATTGTCCAGTGGATGTTAAAGCTTAAAATTCAAAAACATGGGAAAGTAGAGAACTTGACGGAAACAAGGCTGAATCAAAGATTTCTTTTGTCAAACGAGTTCTGATGGGCTCCGCACTCAGCGTGCCCCACAATCCATCCCCCTGTGTATTGTTCACCTAGGGGATGGGTTATGGGGCACATGTGGAGTGCGTTCTGTGGGTTGTAGCCCATCCCATCTGTTATTAAAYCATATCCATATGCTACAACACTGTCGTAGAACTTCACTGAAACAAACAAAAAATATCAAGGATTTTTAGCCCCCTAATAACACTTTTGATGTAATAATCGGTATCTTTTTCAAAAAAAAAATCTAACTTCTCTCTCGCCTCTCTCTGCTCTCTCAAGCAAAGGAGGCTTTCTTCATTTGTCTCTCAGTTTGTTCAAGTAAACCAGGCTCTCTTCACCTCTCTCTATCTATCTATCTCGTTATTTTGTTATCCAATTCTAAAGTCTTGATATCTGGTCCATTGGGGGAATGCTCTACCCATCTCGGCATATGCCTCCCGAGGCAAAGTTGGCAGCGATTGCTGTGGAACAAAACATATAGCTGAACCGTAAACCCACCCCATGTTTGAACCGTAAACATTTATTGACTAAATGTTTTATATTTTAGGCATTATTAAGTATCACATCAATAAAATAGTGAATAAATATCTATTATTAAAAAATTAACGAAGGAGGACTAAAATAAAGCTTCTCCCTATATAACAGCTTTTATCCAACATATATTATTTAATATATCATATTTATTTATCTATACAATTTCTCCCTGTCATATGCAAAATTACTTAAACCATTTTATTTCTTTTTAATAGTGGGAACCGTGCAATGCACGAAATTTGTTAGTGAAACAAAAACCGATGACCATTATAAGGAATGAATGTAATGTTGTTAAAAAGTGTTTTAAAAACTTACTCAGAGGTTGAATTGCTTTATTTAATTTATGTTTTTAATTCAGTTTTAAATTTTTTGTTTATAAAAAATATTAAAAATTGCAATTTGAGGCCAAAAAGCGAGTCGTCAGGTTGAACGGGCCAACCATCCATCCATCTAAGTCAGACGATTTTTTACTAAGTCAACGATTTTTTACCTTCTCTGGTTTTACTAAAATCGTACTCATAATCTTGATCGGGTGATGGTTCGAATGGTTCAACCGATCAAGTCAATGACAAGTTGCAAACACTGATTAGAAATAATTAATATTTATTTTAATAATTTGTTACAAAAATAATTTAGTAATTTGGATTAATTATATTAGTAATGATTAACAAAAATAATAAATTACTGTTAATTACTTAATAAAACAATTATTTTTTCATATTATTTGTTAGTGTTCTATTTTATTTATTTTATTTCATTAATGATTAAATGTTTTATTTTTTTATAAATATTACTTAAATATTAATAAATACATAAAATTAGATTAAAGTCATAATTAAATTAATCTAAGTCCAAACTCGAGGTTTAAGACTTCATATTAGGCTTTGGTGAATCCTCAACCTAACCCAATCCTCAATTAATTTGCACCCCTAAGAACAATGTGGCAATCCTGATTAGACTAAACCAAACTGAATACAACCCTTGTATGTATTATTTTTAGATTTTAGCTATTTCTATATAAAAATTATTAATATTAAAGCTAAAGTAGTTATGAGAGATGGGACAACTACCCCATTGTGTAGCCTAACAAACCAATGCTCACATATTGTGCAAAAATGAATAAATAAATAAAACTATGAATAGAACAACCACCTTTTTTTATTTGGTGGTTCCAAAAGAAAATGTCACTTTTTGAAAAAAGTTTGACATGGTAGTGACTATGAATGTCCTAGGAAAGTTGGGTAAAAGTGACTTGCCCCTACCCCCACCCTTGGCCTAGGCAAGTTGGGTAAAAGTGACCTGCCCCTACCCTCACCCTTGGCCCAGGCAAATTGGGTAAAAGTGACCTGCCCCTATCCTCACCCTTGGCCCAGGCAAGTTGGGGTATTTTGTTTGAAAATTGTACTTTGAGGTGGGGATGCGTTTTGGGATTTACAACCTACCTGTAAGGGTATGGATAAGGTATGGTATTAGGATAAAATCAATGGTGATGCAGAACTCTGAANTTACTACCAGCCCTCTCCCCCCTCATAAACCACATCCTGCCCGTGAATTTGGCATCAATTCACGGTCAGGATGCATTCCCCCTGTACTATGGGGCTATAAAATTCTGATCTGGACTGATTGGTCATTCTCCCTAAAATCAATCCTCCCCAACTCATATATTAAATTTACTAAAAATACTCTTATTGCTTAGAATTGAATTATTCTTGTAAGGCATGTAAGCATATGTATTATGCATTAAATTTAAGGGTAAATTGCAAATTAGTACATGTACTTTAGGCCTAGTCTCACTTTGCTACCCAAATTTCAAAACATTCCAATCCAGTACTTGAAGTATCAAACGTCCCAATTTAGTCTTTGTCGTTAGCAGTTCGTCAGTTATTTATATTATGTGATGGCATGTGTGGCTTAAAACTTTTAAAAATGTCAAAATTACCCTTCAAAATAAGACATTGTTCATCATCATCTTCCTTAAGAATCAAGATTGAATCAAAGCAATGATGAACAACTTGAAGGACATTTGGGTTTGGGCATTTGGATTGTTGATAAAGAAAATTAGATGACACCTAAAGGGCATTTGTATCTTTTCACATGCCACTTAATGGCAATTAACAATTTTGGACTAAATTGGGACGTTTTGGGAGTTCAGATAATTGACACCTTTTGAAATTTGAATATCAAAGTGAGACTAGGCCCAAAATATAGGATACTAATCTACAATTTACCTAAATCTAATAATATTTTRAATCTTATATAAAAGATAATTGATAATTTATGTATTTTCTACATTCTGAACATCGCTCCATAAATTTATAGGGGTGCAATTCAGGTTAGCCCGAGGTTAGCAGTTTACTCTAACGCAGGCTCAAGCCTTTGGGCCAGGCCCAGTCGAGTTTTGACAAATGACAGTTCAAGTATGATGTATAACTGGGTGCTGAGCTCTCGACATATTTGGACGTCTTTTGCTTTTAGGAGACTTGTATCATATGAATATAGTCCGAATATCAACCTTTGTATAAAAAGAAAAGAACAAATGGGCATCTGCAAATTAAAACTTCAACCACCTCTATGATTTTGTTATATTAATGTTAGACTTTGTGGCTTATTTTGGAAAGAATATAAATATAAATATGTAAAATGCAAAATYTTATATTTTGTATGTATATATTTATGTTTGCACGCGATAGAAGATTGGGTGATAAGTGTTTTTATAACCGCTGGCGCTGAGCATGTATGCCCATGGTTTCATTATATTCTCTAGCCTTTCTCCTAATGGCTCCCGTTGTTCTTTTATTAAATAAATGTGCTTAATCTGTAAATGGCATGCAATTTATCGAAAAAAGTAAGAAACTTTTATCACGTGTAAAGGATAAGAAGTCAAGTAGATATAATGCTTTTAAATATTTCAAAATTCCTAATTTGACTTATTGCCTATGAATCACGACATTATAGTTTCCCAAAAGAAAATCTTTTTATAATTATTTTGGTTTATAGACACTTCAATTTAATATTGTAATTCAAGAACAATTTGAAAATTTTGAACTTACATCATCTTTTTGTTAATTAGATTCTTATTGTCATCAAACTAACAAAGGCAATGATGCTCGAAATGCACCGGTTTCTATTAGACTGACAACTCAGACATGGGTGAGAAGGTTGGCAGGTCGGGTCTGCAAGGCAAACATACATCAAAGAGCCCAGGGTATGGACCCGGGCTAATGAGCTCTAGTAGTCAAGTTAAAACCGAGTTGAGAGAGAGAGAGAGAGAGCTGAGTGCAAAGATCAGAGCAAAGTGAGAGCTAGAATGAGAGAACTATTGAAAGCATACCATTAGAGGGCGAGGAGCTTCCCTTATATAGAACTTTAGGTTTGGTATTTCTATGAGGTCGGATAGCTCGCCAAGTTGCATAAGCGGTCGGAGGTTGTTGTTGTCCTTCTCGGTCAGGTCTGCCAATCTTCTTTCAAGCAAGACTGGTGTTATTTAGGCAATGTAAACCGATCTACTGAGGAGTATTCTTCCGAGGCCCTACCACGTAAGGTGTTGAGGTGGTTCCAGGTGTCCACATGGCAATGAATAATTGGCAGGTCACTTTTACCCATCATCAAGCGAATGAAGTAGATCATTCTCATTCGGCTATTTAAGCGATTTAAGGGCAGTTTGATCAGGTCGCAAGTTGGTACCGGTCCGGTTCGGATGGTTGATGTCCTCTAACAAGTCGTGTGGTAGGCTCACGTTGACGTGATGCAAAATTTAGCTATTGCGGACATAAAAAATGCACTAAACTGTTCTTAGTGCCTTGGGAGTCGAACTGTCACACCCTTAGGAACCATCTGGTTAGATTGATAATGGTCGTTGATAAACCAAGTCTTCCACCTATAAATAGTGGTGCCTGGGGGCTACATTTCACTTGTCCTTAGGGAGAGCTCAACGCAATTAGTGGGTTTGGCAAGGTTGGTTGGTCCGTTCCTTAGCATCTTCAAGCGGGTCTTCATTCTTCCCTTCTTTTTACTTTCCTTCTTTAACAATGTTAGGTAACGAGTTTGAGGGAGAGAGGCAGCAGGTCGTCTGTGCCAAGGAGGGATCTTCAGTGCAAGACCAGTGAGATTCTCATAAAGAGGCTTTGACCTCTCGTTAGCAGCTTAAGACCATGTTAGAGTTTGGTTTGACGATGTTGACAACCGAGGACGTCCTCTGGCTTGCACTTCCAAAAGAAATTCTGTATATTTTGAGTTGTAATGGTTGGTAGTAACTTGACTTCACCCCATTTAGTGAAGTAGTCCATGACCACGACCATTAACCTCCTATGCCCGGTTGCCGGTGGGATGTGACCAAGGATGTCTATCCCCCACTGAACAAAAGGCTACGGGCTAGTGAAGTACTGCAAATCGGCGGTAGACTGTCGTGGTATGTTGGTGTGGTGCTAGCACTGGTCACAATCCTCCCTAACCTGCATATTAAATTTATTAAAATACTCCTAGTGCTTATAACTGAATTGTTCTTATAAGACAAACTTACATATTACACATTGAACATAATAATGTTTTGAATCTAATGTGAAGGATAATTGATAATTTATTTATTTTCTACGTTGGAGACATCCTTCCATGAATTTATAAGGGTGTGACTTGGGTTGGCTTGAGTTACCCTTTTATTCTCAGGCTCAGAACTTTTGGGCAAGTCCCACTCAATTTTTGACAAAAGCCCAACCCTAACCTACCCAAGTTGCACCCCTATAAATTCAAGGATTTTTAGCCCCCTAATAACAGTTTTGATGTAATAATCATGATAGGATAACTTTTTCAAAAAAAAAAAATTCATGGATTTTTTCATTTCTCTCTCTCTTTGTTCAAATAAATCGGGCTCTCTTCACCTCTCTCTCTATTTATCTGTCTATTTTGTTATTCAATTCTAATGTTTTGATATCTTGTCCACTTCGTGTTACAAATTTATTAATTAATTCAACAGTCACAATTTCATTGAAACCAACTTCTAAAATTCTACTACCGGCTTCTCTGTCGAGGAAAAAAATAGCTGCAGGAAATGGAAGTATGGAAAGAAAAAACAGGGGGAGTGCTCAACCCATCACGGCATATGCTTCCCGAGGCAAAGTTAATTGGCAGCAATTGCTGTGTGACAGAACATACAGATGAAATCGGCCCATATGCCGGCAGCCAAGAGAAAGCATTCCAATAGGCCACAGCAATTATTTATTTCGCCCCAAACACCTCACACGCCAAACCCCACCTTGACAGTGTCTTTATTATATTATGTATGTGTTTGGAGCCGTAGACATTTATTCATTAAATGTTTTATACTTTAAGCGTCATTAGGTGTCACATCAGCACAATATATCCGTTAGGAAAAGGGCTAAAACGAAGCTTCTCCCATAACTTTTATTGTTTTTCGAGGAGAAAGATTGCCCTTTAGAAGCCTAAAATTCAAAGCGTTTATGTATTAATGTGACTCTACTTAATTAGAATTAGATAAAGTGACATCTATGGGATCATAATAATGAGTCTAGATTTTTGGGTAATTAATTTCCCAATTATGAGGTGAAATGGACTGTAAAAAGGCCTAGATTTTAGTCTTGCATTAAAAAATGAACGTTTATCTTTTATAATACAAGCTAAAGTCCTTTCCTCATCAATGTTCATCAGTAGCTTTAAAGAAGTCTGTTTTTATATTCTTACCTCATAAACCATGCTATTGAAGCTCCCATATATAACAACACTCTTTACTGGAGGGATCTTGGCTCCTCCTACTCAGAAGTGTTAAGATCATACGTCCTCCTGGAACCATCTCTTCTGAGCATGACTTAAGAAACACTGAAAAGTCTCTTTCAAATTGCTCCAAGTATGCTTTGAAAATGCTTGGAGGGCTTGTTTTCGCCATGTAAATGTTCCCCTTAATACCTTCTACCCCTTCAGGAACCTGTCATCATCTATTCATATTGAAGTAATGCGTAGTGTTTTGTCAATTGTGCCAACTGAACTGAACGTCTAAACAAATCAAAGTTACGTTGCTTACCCGAGACAAATAATGTAGACTATATGAAGAATGAACAAAGTGAAGGCTCTGGCTTGGGAACAGCCTACCATAGAAAGAACCAGGAACTCCAAATATAAAACATGGCCCAGAATCTTTTCCTGGGTCGTCTTGCCTCAATTTCTTGTACAAGTCTGGCAAGGATCTGAAAATAGTATTGAAGTCATTCCCTGGARGGTCATTCAARAACACCTTAAACTCTGGGGAGGGACAACCCGTCTCGCCGTATTTGGTGCGGATGAGATTGATAAGGTCAGAGACCACCGACAAGGTAT
The DNA here is from genome assembly GCF_000365185.1 of Nelumbo nucifera. Next base: position 213,018 of record NW_010729197.1, read on the forward strand.
TGGGTCCGGAGGCACAACCCAAGTCTGCAATCCCAAGGCTTTTGGGCAAAGTGGTCGTTGAACAGAGATTGAATATGGCCTCTGCAGTTATGGGCTTGGTCATGGAAATGACCTTTCCCTGCACAACACAAAAGTTTCAGTGAACCAAACTAATAAACCTCTTACTCTTTGATATGATGGAAATTAATTAAGAAGGTAGCTAGCTATCAACTATATATCACTTGCTTTGAGCAAATTAAATCAAAGAACCTCTGTAGATGATGGTATTAGTTGGATGGGGATATATACCTGGAGAGATGAATTACAGGCGTAACTGGTTTCTCCAATCCCTCCATTCATGTGCAGAACTTCAACCACCTCCATGGCTTTGTCTTGAATATTTGTGTTTTTTTTTTTGTCACTCCAACTTAACTACAGTACTATTAATGTCCGACTTTGTGTGGAAGAAGATTGGATGGTATGTATTCTTATAGCCGCTGGCGCTGAGAAATGTATGGCCATGGTTCAATCTCTAGCTTTTGCTCCCAATGTCCCACGTTGTCCTTTTAATCTTTCAATGAAAAAAAAAATCCGTGTTTATTTTACATTCCCTTGTTTGACTATATTTGATTTAAAATAACTACCCTAAAAAAAAAAATCTTTTTTCTACTTCGGTTAAAAATCATCATTTTAACATCTACTGAAAACACCGATGAATGCAAAAAGCCTATTACGATTTTAAGAAATTTCTAATCAAGTCGAATTTGGACTGGATTCAACTGCATCGAATTCAATGCAACTAATGAAAACTGAAATCCGAATCTAATCGGATTTCGGAATTTTTGGATGGGATTTGCATTTAATTTAACTTTACTCCATATTTCTTAAAATTGAAAAATAAAAAATAAAAAAACTAATTACATTTTAACTTTTATACATAATTAAATTAGTATAGAACTATAGATATATATATATATATATATTTATATAAGTATATAAATTGTATATATTAAATCAATATATCTATTATAAAATAATCAATATTTCAGGGTTAAGGAGTTCATTGGCATCCCTACTTATCAATGAAGGTTCAACTCATAATACACCTGGTTGGTATGTGTTGCTTTTATCAACTAGGTTTAAGTAAGTTGAAACATCCCATGTATTTTTTAAATGGAAGTAGACCAAACCTTCCCTGTCAAGTGACATCAGCCGATAAAAACCTCCTATTTGTTAACGTGTTCGATTATGAAGATATGATATCTGAAAAACTAAGCTTCATATTAATCAACCAGAATCATAAGCCAATCAGGTACTATTTATCAAAATTTATGGGTGAATTTTGATTGGTGAAAATTCTTTGAATACCATTTCTTTCTTGCATCATAGGATTTCCCTTTGTTAACTCTCCATCCATATCTATTATCATGTAACAGCTTGTGTGGTTTAAGCTTTCTAAAAATCCCAGTTTTGCCCTTTATTACCTTTTAGCTTAATTCTTTATGCCAGGACAAAAATCTTCCCTCACTGAGAAAAGGCAACCTTGAGAAGGTATCAGTCACTAGAGTCTAGAGTCCTGCAGTTTTGTACAGCAGAGTGGATAATGTAGGTTACTTCCAACCTGATCTTTCCAGATGTAGTTTGAGTTTGGTGGGATTAGGCAATTGGTTCCTAACTCTATCTTGCCAAGATGGTGAAGGAATGAACATAAGCATCACAAAATCGATGACATTGGGGGAGGAACACTTAGGTTGATGAATTTTCATTAGAATGTTTGAAGTATTGAATGAACACCACACCAGATTAAAGTGAAAACCAGGAGAAGTACATGCCTGCTTGTGAGTATGAACAAGGCATCCAGTTTTTACTAGCGGTACCAACCGTGGGCCTTTTTTTTTTTTTAATCAAACCGGTACTATCGGTTTTTGGAAAACTGATAACTAAAACCGAATTTAAGTCAATCAATTAATCTATTGACCGGTTCGGTTAACCGAACCGTAGGCCATTTTTTGTAATCGAACTGGTACTATCGGTTTTTGGAAAACTAGTAACTGAAAATGAACTGAAGCCAATCGGTTAACTGATTGACCAGTTCAATTCATTGGTTTTTCGGTTTTTTAATTTTTACAATATATATTATAAATATATAATAAAAATTTATAAATATATATAAAATATTATATTTCAAATAATAAATAATATATCATATATTATAAATATATATTTATATATAATGCATATTTATTAATTTATAATATATAAAATATATAATATATAATATACATAAATATATAAAAATATAAAGAAATATATGTATATTGGTTAGTTCAGTTAATTGTCATTTTTCTATATTGGTTAACCAAAACCGAATTGACTGGTTCGATTATCTAATTTTTTGGTCCGGTTTCGGTCGATTTGGTTTTTTGGCTTTTTTTGCTCACCCCTAGTTTTTACAGAAGCATGTGTTGAAAAAAGAGACATTTTGCTCAATGATTGCTCAAAACCACAAATAAGGTAGGAAAAGTATGGACCAACAGAAGAAAAAAAACAATGTACATCTAAGCTATATACAACTGAAAAAGAAAATTAATATACAAGAAGAGATGGGAAAAAGAAAAGACAACGTGTCAACAAAAACATCCATCTAGTTTGTTGTGACCAAGAAATTCGTCATTGATAAGATAAGGCAAAATTCCCAATTAGTAACTTGTACTTTGGGCCTAGTGCTGAAAGGGATGAGAGATCCATCATATGGATGGCCGAACCCTGCAGGAAGGTTGGGCAAATTTTCAAAAATTTCTCTCTCCCATCTGGGAATCGCATTCCCTATTTTAGAAAACTGCATATTCAATGATCAATCTTGAACCAAAACTGAACCAGATCTTAAACAAAAGGGAGGAGAGTGATATACCTGATATGAAGTAGCAGTAACTCCCAATGAAGGTGTTCACGCCCAAGGAGAAAACCAAAACCCGCTTCCACTGAAAATGACATAGTGTGTAGTGAAGCAGGATCAGTAGGATGGCTCTTCAACAAGAATGGAGTAGAGGGCTGGTGAGCACGACTTCAGATTTCTTCTTCTACTAAGAAGCAATATCAAGAACAATTCTTGATCACTCCCCAAGTGGAGATTGAACTGGGTAGGGGTGGCAAGAATAGGGAAGAACTCTGTAGATTGTTGTGTTGTATATGACTGAGGAATTCACCCCCTTTATTTATAGCCTTCTCAGGATCAGCCTCCTAATCTAATTAGGAGAGAGTTCTTTAATCCAAATCCGATATTTGGATCTGGACTCTTGAATGGATAAGACTTATCTTATCCTTCAGCTAATCCTAATCAGATTATAAATCATATCTTGCCTCCTTTTAATTAACTAACTTAAGCCCAGTTCGAATTGGGCTTTAGGCCCATTAAGTTTATGTGCTCACTTAACCTCTTAACCTGCTGCCCAGTTGACTCTCTTTATATGGTATGGGACCCAAACATTGATCTACACATCAACCACATGGGTTCAGGCCAACCTTTTTATAAGACCTGGCCAAATTCATTATAAGAGATAGTGAACCCCTGAGTCCATCACTATGGGCTCTTAATGGACCCAACATTTACCCTAAATGATCCTTAGGTCCAGCCCTCTTATGAAAAACACAGGGACTATGGGCAGATGCAAGATTAGCACATTAGGTATTACTACCCTTAATGGTCTTACACTTAACCTCTCAGCCCATAATGATCAAACACTGCCCGACAAGAAAGGACCTCTCCTTCGGCTACAAGGAACAACGTTGCACTCTCTACTCACATGGATCCCGGGAATTAAAACCTTTTGCAAACATTTTGAAACCATAATATATATGTATATCTCTATATAAATATATTTTGCAAAACAAATTTCAATGGTTGAAATCAACTGCCAGCAGTTTAGGTTTCCATCAGAGAGAGTCCATCCCCGATCATTCACTTTGTTCGACAAAGGGGCTGATCCTGTCACTATGATCACCCACTCAGATGAATTCTCGGACTGTCCCAGCATACCCAGGTTTTGACCCCTTCTAAGGATCTCACTGATTTGCACATCAAATACAGCCCAATTCGACACCTAGTGAAGTATCATAATCAAGTCTAGGGGTCAGGTGTAACATTCCAGTTTTACCCATCTATCTCCAAGGTCCAAGACAATACTGAAATTTTGGTCCAGTTCAGGGTTTCAAGAAAACCCACACTGCATGCACCTCAGGTCTCACCCTGGTAGTTGAGACAATCCACCCCAACCAACTTGATGGCACATCAGTGTCAGCCTTGGCAAGATAAATCTCATCAGATCTGAATGGCTGTGAAGATTCTAAATTAACACGAATCTCATAGGTGTCCAGTTTAAGGGTATTACACAGAAACATACCAAAACACATGAATCAATTATGTACTTTCATTCATTTACAATAAATATCATCAAATACATCAATCTGATTGGAGCTAAGGGCATACACTATCTAACAAGTGCCACTTTGGTTCCAGAACTTTAAAATGCGACAATTCAGCATCTGAACTTTCAAAACATGTCAATCTAGTACCCACCATTAATCAACCCATCAACCAGCCATTAAGTGATATTTGAAATGACACAAATGCCCTTAGAGTGCCATCTAATTCTCTTTATCAACCATCCAGACGTTGATAAAAAATGAATAGTCCCAAATTCTTGCCTCTTCTATTCAAGAAAGATGGGGTCACTAGAGGCAAGGATTTAAGAYTGTTCACTTTTTATAAACGTCTGGATGGTTGATAAAGAAAATTAGGTGACACCTGAAGGGCATTTGTGTCTTTTCAAATGGCACTTAATGGTTGGTTGGTGGACTGGTTAACGGCAAGTATTGGGTTGGCATGTTTTGAAAGTTCGGATACTAAATTGCCATGCTTTAAAATTCAGAGACTAAAGTGGCACTAGACCCAAAGTACAAGGTACTAATTGGGAATTTTTCCTAAGAATAATCTTCAAAACAAAACAAAAGGAGAAATTAATGATGAATAGAGATACAAAATCATTGACGATAGTTGGCTAGCAACATTAATTCAACTATATAATTGAGCTAATAATGAAATGTTTATATGGAGGCTTGAAAACTAACCTGTTGAGAACACAAAATCATCTCATATGTTTCCGTATATGTTAATTTAACCTGTTTTGAAAATTAAAAGAATATTTAAGGGCAAATAAATCCTTTTATTGATTCTCTTAGATATAACATTTGGTCTTTGAGGTTTATGTCTTATAGAAAATAAAAGGGAGGTTTTAATATTTATAAGAAACCTGAGGGGAGGTTTAAGTCTTTTACATAAAAGGGGATGTAGTTAATTTGAAAACTTTCCTTCTCAAACTCAAGTCGGCAAATAAACACTACATGGCCCTTTCTTTTATCATTTTTGTGTTGTTCTCTAGTTCTCTTGTTAAAACCAAACAATTAATCCTGTGACAACACTTTAACTATCATGATCAACCACCCGTACGTCCAAGATAATTGAGAGGTTGTGTTTATTGATACCATTAATTACTACTTTTTCAATACAAAATTGATAAGAAATATGTGGTCCATACATCCACAACGTTTAGCCAAGAAAAGCAAAATTTATTCAACAAAAATGCATGTATATGAAAGGTTCAAAGCATCGACAAAAATGCATGCATGTGAAAGGTTCAGAGCATCCATGTGAGTGATTCAGACATATCATCAAATACTTGAAAAAAAGTATCGATATGATATGTTCCATCTTAGATGTATCATATTGTATCTCAATATCATCCATGATTACTAAAAAAGATCATCGGTACATTATTTTAGGGGAAATAGCTAGCAATTTTCAGTGGTTTTATATGTTAAAAGCTGAAGATATATGGTCCCTATCAAAAGATTAAAAAAAAAAAAGAGTTTTGATCGAATCAAAACTCTTGATATGTAAATTTTGCATATTGAGAGCAAGGTTCAAAGTATTGAAAATGTCAAGTGTATTTGAAAGGCAACATTAAGAGACATATCGGGATACGTCTTGGATCCACATGTGTATCGCAGAAATATTAAGATACGCTTGGAAATACTATAAATACTTTAATAAATAATAAAAATACATCAATAACATTAAATACAAGACATCAATGAGGTGTATATACATTAAATTAATATATTTTAATAGTTTTATGAAGAAATATATTGTAGTTAATTATAATTTCATTAAAAATCATATGCTTAACTATAATTTATAAATTATAATTCTTAAATTTTAATGATTTATGGGATGGGGAAAATCCAACTCTCCTATCCAACCATAAAACATGCATTGCCACAACTTTTAAGTGAAAATATAATT
>NW_010729197.1:265182-342313 GCF_000365185.1 Nelumbo nucifera
TTAGAATTTATAATAAATTAGAATTAAAAATAAGAAAAAGAAAATATCTGTAAAAACATCAAAATGAATAAATTAGTCGTCATTTACTAATTTGTTATTGATCTTAGTTTCTTAGCTTTATATAATGGTTGGGAATAAGATAATAGTCTAGAAATATATATTAATGCTTCTTTTATCATTTTACAAAATCATTGCATATTTCCACATATTTCATAATATTTCTACAATGTCTCTAATTTTTACAATATTTCCCCTTGACATTTCCGACATATGTCCTATATTTTGTAAGTGACATTTTCCATCGACATCGACATTTTAAACCTTGGCTTGAACGACATCCTTGATACTATATCTCTCACCAACGAGGAGGTCCCATCAGAAGATCTATGAGCGGCTGGTCATTTCTGTTTGTCATTGTGGGGATTATTCATTGTAGCTTGATCAGTCATAAGACCCAGGCAATACCTTCACCTTCTGAATTGCGGAAGACACCTTCTGAATTGCCTTTTGTTGTTCTCATCGGTTTGCCCCAATGATCATTTCAGCCCAACCCAGCCCAAAAATTCTGGGCTTGAGCCTGTGTTTTGTGTTCAGGCCCGACTCAAGCTCGGGCCCACATCAGGTCCGCAAAATTTAGGGCTGGGCTTGGGCTTAATACTTCACATTTTGTGTATAATGTATACATATGTATACATGTTACTTTACATTATATTATATATTTTATATATAAATATTATAACATGACATATATAATTTATATTATATGTAATATTTTATATTATATAATGTATAAAATAAGTTGATATGCATGTTATGTCATTTAATATATAGATATGTAATATTTTATATATGTGACATTGGCCCGGAATTAAGTCCAGCCCAACCCAAGCCCGGGCCTAAGCTATAGCCCTTATCATAACTGCAAAGCCTGGCCATAATACCCCTATCCCCAAACCACTATTGCAAAGGATTTTAAATCCATATAATTTGACAGAACCTTGTTGTGGGTACTAAATCCAAGTTCTAACTCCCATGCATGTCTGCAAGGCTGCAACCCTTGGTTCTTTTAGCGGTGGAAAAGATTACAAATCAATCCTCTACAAGGCTGTAACCCTTCAAAAATTAAACGTGTCTTCTACTTCAAGTCACCGTCCGGTGTCTTCCACCAAAAAAGAATCCCCCAACTCTAGTCTCCCCATGAAACAGATCAGATGAACATTTACAACCGTTTCAGAAATGTTTTTCAAGTTCTCTGTTTTTTATTCGAGGTGATAGGCCGTGACATAAAGATTCTTACAAAGTTTTCCACATCTCAACCCAAAGCGGGACAGAACCTTGTAATCGACCAAAAGGGGTTTCGGATTAATACATTGAATCCAAACTCAACTTTTGGATGGTGGTCCTTACAGGAAGATGGGCTCCATTCAACCCCAAAACCACCATTTATGATGTTTTTACCATTGTTCTGAACGACAGTTGATGAGCTTAATCAGGTGACACCTGTGTTCTGAACGACCAAGTTTCGTAAGAGATCATGCATTCAACAGGCCCCTTGGTGAGCTTGTCTTGAATTTACTGTACAAGCTGCGGCACATTCAATTCCTTGGGTGCATGATTCTTCGCTTTCCTCCTCAGATGAGAAGAGTATTTCTGCGACAACGAATTTTTAGGAATAAGGGTACTTTGCACAAAGCTGAGAGCCGGAGGCTGAGGGGAGATCTGAGAATAGAGCAAAAAGGAGAGAGAGGCGAGTGGGGGAGGGGGAGGTCTGAGAATGGAGAGAGAGTAGAGGCAGACGGTGAAATAGGGGATGAAATTTGAAAAATGATGGAAGATAAATTTGACATTTTGTTTTCTTTCATTAACAATGTCAATTGTTAGAAAACTTAAGAGTCTAAACAATAAGGGTAATTTAAGAGATTTATCAAAAAAATATAATATAAGGCTTGAGGGGCCAGATTTGATAGTTGACCCACTTCACATAAATTTTAATTTTAATTTATTCTAACTATGGGGGGAGCTAAGCAACCACCCCACGTATGAAGAGTGGGGAGGTTGCTCTAACCTCTCTACCCATAATTGTCTCCTCTATATATAAAGGAGAGAGGAGAGGAAAAATGGGCAGCAAATAGAAAAAAGAGAGAAGAGAAAGAGAAAAAAGGAGAGGCAATAGAGGAGGAAATTTGTAGTTCTACTGACTGAAGTGATTAAGATAAGTGTACATAGGTATAGATCTTATTTTTTTTCTTCTATCTCTTTAAATTTTATCTACTTTCAATCATTATCTTATCTTATCTTCTCTCTCTAGAGTTTTGTTAGAACTCAAAATCTTATCTTAATATATATATGGCAAATTTTATCAACCACAAAAAATGTGATAAAATAGATAAAAAGAAAAGAGATTAATACTTGGGAACCATTGTTATATTCAGTGGATCCTATCCACCTCAAAAGAACTTTCAATGGATTAATTCCATTGTCAGTGGATCTTATCCACTTAAAAAAGGGACAAATGTATTATTGTTGCAACCTAGATTGCCATTTGTAAATGGCAAACCTCTGGGACCCACTGTCAATACACCTGAAAATGGGATGGATGTGCTATTTTACCACCTGTAACAGCACATATTCCCCCTGTTGCAACACTGTTATCTACTTGAGAAAGGGAGACAGATGTGTTGGTTTGCTACCTATAATAGCACAYGTTGCCACTTGTTACTGATAACTTTTTGGGATTCACTGTTTTCAGTTTTCTACCAACTGTTACAGAGGGACCCACTGTCATATAATGTGGATATCATCCACATTGAGAAGATAACTCAACCGGTAGGATCTGCTCCTCATAAATAGGTGCCGCACAGGCACATCCATCATGCATTGAGAACATCTCTTGTGAATAATAACTAATAAGTACGGGAGATGTTCCCAATACATGATAGGATGTGCATGTGAGGAGCTTGTGAAGCGCCAAGTGTGAGGAGCAGATCCAATCTCGATCCTATCCACCTCAGCTATATGTATATAATATGGCCCCACTATTGACAGCTGTGAATTATTATGAATTCATGGGTCCCCATCAATACCTTGCAACAACAGATCACAGTGTTGCAATCGGTGGATCCTGTCCACCAAATTCAAGTATATCCGCTATTATAACAGTTATGCTGGTTTAGTGGATCCCACCCACTATAAACTAAAATAAAATTTAATAATTAGAGTATAATATTCGATGGATTTTATCCGCCTCTAAGAAAAATTAGCAGTGAATAATCCACTGTTACAAAATTCTAAGTTTCTGTTTTTGCTTGGTGGGTTCCACCCCTCATAAACAAAAGCAAAGCTTAATAATGAATAATAAGCTATATCTATAACAAGTTTTAAGTAACTTGGCTTGGTGGAACCCATGCAACATAATGGGTCCCACTATCAAATCAATATAGTGGGGCTTACTGTTTCAACATTTAAGTTTAAAATGGGCCATGCTCACTATATTATATATATATTATAGAGAGAGAGAGGATCCTCTCCACCAAATTCAAGTATATCCGCTGTTATAACAGTTATGCTGGTTTAGTGGGTCCCAACCACTATAAACTAAAATAAAATTTAATAATTAGAATGTAATATTCGATGGATTTTATCCACCTCTAAGGAAAATAAGCAGTGAATAGTCCACTGTTACAAAATTCTAAGTTTCTTTTTTTGCTTGGTGGGTCCCACCCCATAAACAAAAGCAAAGCTTAATAATGAGTAATAGGCTATATCTATAACAAGTTTTAGGTAACTTGGCTTGGTGGAACCCATGCAACATAATGGGTCCCACTATCAAATCAATATAGTGGGGTTTATTGTTTGAACATTTAAGTTTAAAGTGGGTCATGCTCACTATTTAAATATCATATATCAATGAGGCCCATTGTTTAAATATTTGAGTTCACAATCAACATAGTGGATCCACGTATTAACAGGGCACTATTAAAATATTTAAGTGAGTCACATCCATTATCGAATCAACATAGTGGGTCACACCTATTGGTGAGGTTCACTGTAAAACTTTTTTTAGTTTAAAATATTTAAGTGGATCGCGTCCCTTATCAAACCAACATAGTGGGTCCCATTTATCAACAAGGCCCATTGTTAAAATATTCAAATATAAAATGTTAAAGTAAGCCACACCCACTATCAAGTCATCATAGTGGCCCCACCCATCAATGGAACCCACTATTAAAATATTCAAGTTTAAAACATTAAGATGAGCCACACCCACTAACAAATTATCATAGTGGGTTCCACGATCAGGGGGGCCCACTATTAAAATAATTAAATTTAAAATATCAAATTAGGTCATGTCCACTATCAAATTAGTATAGTGGGTTCCATTTATTAACAAGGCCCAATGTTAAAATATTAAAGTGGGCCATGCCCATTGCCAAATCAGTATAATGGGTCCTACTTTTTATTAATTAACAGGACTCACTATTAAGATATATAAGTTTAAAATACTTAAGTGTCCAATGGTCTATGGGTCCCATGACCTATCTACCAATTGTGGAGCCCGCTCATGGGTATAACTCACTAATCTCCAAGTTGATGAGATTGTTTATATCTATTGTTGGGTTTAACCCTTACAAAGTAACTCTTTCACATAAAATCAAAATCAAACGATATTTCCTCTAAAGAATATAAATAAGGGGTTTTAATAGACATAATGCATACTTAATATCCTGAATAGAGAAACCCTAATTCTACTCAAGTTCTTTTTTTTTCTTAATTATGATCGAAACTTTATATATATATTATAATTATTATATATAATATATAATATATAATATATACGGGTCATGCTAAGCCATACCATGGGGCGTAGGTGGCATGACCTACTTAGTCCTATGGTATTGTGCCAACCCATGGACCTAAATCCCCAAGCCTAGCACAGCCTATACAATCATGTCATGCTTGGCGTGGCCGCAGTCCATCATGTCAAGCCAAGTCAGGTCAGCTCAAAATCATGCTAGCCCAATTTACACCTCTAGGTAGAGATATATTTTTTGTGACATTTGTAAAATAAACTTCACCAGATATTCATTTTTAGCGTCATTTAGTTTTACTTTTTTGTGACGTTTGTAAAATAAATATCACGAAAAAAATCTTAGTGACATTTATTTTCACTTTTTGTGACATTTAACTCAATTGTCACAAAATATTTGGCGGGAAAGATGTTTTAGTGACGTTTAAGTCGAATGTCGCAATAAAATTTAATAAATGTCACAAAAAGAAAGGTTATAATGACATTTAAGATGAACGTCATGAAAACTAAATATTCCATGACATTTATTAAAACGTCACGAAAATGTTGGATTTTGACGACGTTTGTTTTAAATGTCACAAAACAAACGTCACCAAAAACTGTTATTTTTATAGTGGAGGATCGTATAAAAATACTAACCTCATTGATTCTACCGAGAGACCTAGCCATCAGTTTCATCCAAATGCATCTAGTATTGAGGTGTGGTAATATGAGCAATTCGGTATCCATCTTTTGTAGAGAAAACATGAAATAAAAGAATATACTTACAAAGAAGTTCGATCTGTAGAAAATTCTGGAAAAAATATTGTCTAAAATCACTATAACCAAGTAAAATCTTGAACTATTTGAATATACAATGGTTGTATGTTGGTTGACAGAAACCAACCTTAAGAAGAGTCAAAATCACCAACTATCTTTGCACACAAATACTACCCCTTCTACATTTTAATCACTTACTTTTCAAAAAGGAATTACAAAAATCACACTTGCACTCTATAAGCAATCTACATAAACCAAGGTAAAGAAGAAAAGCATGACAAATGAAAGAACCAACTCCATTAGAAAATAAAGGAAAAGAAATCCCAAAAAGAACACCTCAATGCTTGATACCAAACTCCTTGGGTCCGTCAATTATCAGGAACAACCAAGTTGGTAATATTGTATATACAATCTTCTCTTTGATCATTGACTCCTCGCCGCCTCAGGCAAAGTCGTGGATGCAAGATAACAGCTTCCCCTCTTTAGACATGTTTTGACTGATAATTTTCACTTTCTGTCTTCAGGAATGTCAACTCCCATCTTTCACGAGGTATCTGAAACATTAAATTTTAATCTATGAAATGTTAACACAGGTGATTCATTATATCCGTGTTAATGAAATGGGAACACAAGCGTAAGTAAGACAGGGAAGGCAATCCAGGATTGCTGATTATTCGAGATTGCCCTAATGGCACAGTGATTTTTTATTTTTAAGAAAAGGTGATGTATTATATTAAACTGAACAAAAAATACAAAGCCCGTTCAATAAGATACTGCACGGGGGATAAACATTTTGAAGCTGATTACACTTAAGATAAAGATTCCTAATATCAACAAAAGAACTGTAAGATGTACAATTTACCCCATAAGCTTTTCAAAATTGTATCAACTGTATTGTGTTTATTTTCAAAAACTCTCCTATTTCTCTGTCCATGACCAAATCACTGCTGCTGGAATTACTCCCGAGTCCCGACAAGACTTTTCATCTCTTGGACAAACCATTCAATTGCCAGCACCACAACAAGGATTTCAAATCTTTAGGAAAGCAGAAACTGACTTCAAAGAGCCCCAAAACTTTCACCTAAACCATTCTTATGAGCTTGCAATGGATGAAGAGGTGTTGTGCATCCTCTGAAGCCACCCCACACATGCTACATCCACTTGATTCCACCACCACACCTCTTCTTGCAAGCATATCTGCTGTTAGGCATTTTCCAAGAGTGGCTGTTCATAACAAAAAGGCTACCTTGAATGGAGAAACTATTTTCCAAACTCTCCACTCTGGGAAACTCTCCTCCTCCTCAATGGCATAGTGATATAATCACAAACCATTAAAAAGTAGAAGGATTGTAAGATAACACTAGTTATCCATGCCTATCAACCAAGAAATTGAGTTCACTTGTTTAAGCACAAACTTACAAATATGATCTGGCACTGAAGTTCAGGTTACTTTATCTTTGTTGAAGTGAACATGTGAACAGAGGTCTCATGAAATGCCCACCCAGACAACAACAGATCTCTGACATGGTTATTTAAGAAGCCTTGGCCCTTCCATAATTCATTCTCTTCACTAACGAACTGACCAAAAAAGGAGAAACATGCTAGACATGAAAAAATAAAAGACGAAATATCTTCAGTCATGCTATGATATTTGGTGAAGACAAAATTGGTTACCAGCAATTGTTCATAGCAAGAAGATAAGTAAATATTTGATGTCATTTCTTGGAGAAGTTCAGGGTTCTCTGATTGACCCTAGAGATATGATCAAGTTCAACTGTTCAAGTAAAAGTTGGTAATTCACTCTTAAGAAAAATATCCAACAGAGATGTTTCTTCATTGTTGTTTCATGCTTGTCATCACTAGGGCAACTTCAATAAATCTCTTCAAAGTCAGGCCTCTATTGTTAGACGGTGTATGCCCTTAGTTCCAATCAGATTGATGTACTGGTACACTTATTGTAAATGATTAATAGTACATAATTGATTCTTGTTATATATTGGTTTGTTTCTGTGTAATACCCTTAAAATGGACACTTATGAGACTCGTGTTAGTTTAGAATCTTCACAGCTGTTGGATAGATCTAGGGAGGTTTATCCTGCCAAGGTTGACACTGATGTGCCGCCAAGTGGGTTGGGGTGACTTGTCTCAGCTGCCAGGGTGAGACCTGAGGTACATGCAATGTGGGTTTTCTTGAAACCCTAAACCGGACCAAATTCCAGTATTGCCTTGAACCTTGGAGATAGATGGGCAAAACTAGAATGTTACACCTGACCCCTAGACTCAATTATGGTACTGCACTAGGTGTTGGATTGGGCTATCTTTGATATGCCAATCAGTGAAATCCTTAGAGGGGGTTAAAACCTGGGTATGTTGGGACAGTTCGAGAATTCACCTGAGTGAGTGATCATAATGACAGGATCAGCCCCTTTGCCGGACAAAGTGAATGATCGGGGAGTGCACTCTCTCTGATGGAAACCTAAACTGTCGGTAGTTGATTTCAAACTTGTTGAAATTTGTTTTGCAAAATATATTTATATAGAGATATACTTATATATTATGGTTTCACAAATTGTTTGCAAAAGGTTTTAATTCCCGGAATCCATGTGAGTAGAGAGTGCAACACTGTACCTTGCAGCCGAGGGAGAGGTCCTCTCTTGTCAAGCAGTGTTTGATCATTATGGGCTGAGAGGTTAAGTGTAAGACCATTTAGGGATGATAAACCTGATGGGCTAATCTCACATCTGCCCACAGTCCTTGGGCCTTCATAAGATGGCTGGACCAAAGGACCATTTAGTGTAAATGTTGGGCTCATTAAGAGCCCATACTAATGGACTCAAGGGTTCACTGTATTCAATAGTGAATTCGGCCAGGCCTTGTAACACAAGCTGGGCTGAACCCATGTGGATGATGTGAAGATCAATGATAGGGTCCCACGCCATACAAAGATAACCAAACTAGCCAACACTTAAAGGGAAGTGAACCTGAAAGCTTAATGGGCCTAAAGCCCAATTCGAACTGGACTTAATGTGATTAATTAAATAGGGGACGAATCTGGGTATGGATCAACATAACAGGATAAGAGGATAACTCTTATCCACTTAAAGAGTCCAAATCCAAATAGAGATTTGGATCAAGAAACTTCTAATTTGATTAGGAGTAGCTAATCTTGATTTGTAGATAAGATAAGAGATTATCCTTATCACTTAAAGAGTGCAGATCCAAATAAAGATTTGGATCAAGAAACTCCTAATTAGATTAGGAGGTTGACTCTTTAAGGGTTATTTATAAAGGGGAGGGTGAACTGGAGAAGGGTTACACAATTCTACTACTCTTTGCTTCTAGTTCTCTCTTTCTCTGCTCTTACCGCCCTACCTTATTCAATCTCCACATATTGGAGTGATCAAGATTTGATCTTGATATTGTTTCTTGGTAGAAGAATCAATCTTGAAACTGTGCTCACTTCCTTGTTCGATTACTCCCTGTTGATTCTTTCTCACCCTAAGCTGTGTCATCTTCAGTGGAGGAAGGATTTGGTAACCTCTTTGGGTGTGAACACCTACGTTGGGAGGAGTTTTTTGTGTGGATTCCATATCAAGTATACGTCTCCCTAATCTTGGTTCAAGAACTGGTCTGGTTTGTTTCAAAAATGGACCTTGAAAAATGTAGTTTTTCTAAATCAGGGAGTAGGATTCCCGAAAAGGAGAAAGAAAATTTTGAAACTTCGCCCAACCACCCTACATGGTTCGGCCATCCATATGATGGATCCCCCTTCCCTTCAGATAATAGTATCTGATCTCAAGGCTCTGTTTGTTTGCAATACAAATCACCAAATACAAATTTTGCACCCGATTCAGTTGTGCATCCATTTGTTTGTAATTATGGTTTTCACTCTTATCTGATAAAAAATTTGTACTTTTGGCTCAGTTTGAGAAGAGTACAAAAACAATTATGTACAATGCAAAACCTTGTATTTTCACTGTACATATTTGTATTTGTACTCTTCCCAAACTGGGCTTTTGTCTCATTTGGCAGTGAAAATTGTGCATCTTAAAAGCTGATGCAAATTTTGCACTACCTTCCTCCTAGCTCCTACCTCAATTCTCTCTCATATAAAGTGGGGACCACATCATCTAGCTTCCTACCTATTCTTGAACAAATAACCTTCCTCCTACCTCCACTCTTTTGCATATAAGGTGGGAAACACATCATTTAATTTCCTATTTTACTTCTTACAAACAAACAACACGGTCAAATCTGAAGCAAAAGTAAACCAGAATTTACATTCAGCCTACTTGCACTCCCATGCATTTATACTAATGCAAATGAATGCAACCAAACTGAACCCAAGTTGTAAAACCATGCCTTCATTAATGTGAAGTCATACAACTTGGAGTCATGTTAGGCTAGTGGTTATTAGACTGAACCTTGACAGCTATTAACTTGGAAATCTAGCCAGATAAGGCATTGGATGTGCATTGTAAGATGGTGGGAGAATTATCATCTTTTTGTTTCCCCTGGTCCATAAGTAGAAAACAATTTAAACAGAACTGAGCTCCTTTTCCTCCTTAAGGGGCTCAAGCTGTCTCATTTTCTACAATTTGGTTTCTCAAAACCTATGTGGCTATGTAGCCTTATTTCTCTCTTTATTTTCCAAGCCTATTGTTTGGATGCAGAGCTTTTATCTCTATCCCCCTTTCTTTTTCAATAAATCCTTGTTATTGGTAAAAGAAATATTCACTTTCATCCAAAATTCTCTTAGAATGTAGTTACTTAATTTCATTCATCCCAAGAAAAACCAGAACTTCACTAATTCCTGCAACATAACAATCTAGATAAGCCACTACCCATGGGGGCACTGTTGTCATTTCCTCTTATTTGTATTTGGGCCCCCATATAGGGGCATAAATGTAATCCTCTCTTTAATATAAAAAGAAAAATTTTGGGTGTAAACAGTGACACCCTCTTCTCCCATAATTCTTCTTCTTCTCTTCTTCTCTTCCTCCTAGGGCTGTACACGAGTCGGTTTGGCTTGGTTGTACCAGATTTTGTCAACCGAACTGAATATCTCGGGTTGACTATTATGCCAACCGAAACCGACCCAAAAACAGCAAAAACTGATCTTTGATAATAGCTATTGGATGCTCTGTTTGGTCGGTTTAAACCAAACCGAGATCTCTTTTTTTTATTGATTTTTTTGTTTATTTACTTTTTACATTCTCAGGACTTGTTGTGAAAATGACCGTTGAAAGATTTTGACTTAAAAGAAAAGCCCATTTTCAGACGTTATGCAGTATTTTTTATTAATTATTATTTTCTGACTGTAGAGTTAAAATTTCTAGGAGAATCACTTTTATAGTAATAAAAAAAACTTTATTTGATGTGTTGATATTTTATTCAAAAATCAAAATATAAAGAAATAAATAAATTAATACTATTTAATAATGGTACTAGAGGAATTTGGTTGACATTTAATAATGGATATTAAAAAATGGTTGATAGATACTATTTAATGAGTACTTCAAATTTGTACTATGCCTAGGAGTAGGGTCTAGGTGTAGGGGCTAGGATTAGGAGTATAGATAGACATGTAGTGTTTACTTTTCTTGTGTTAGGTTAAAACAGAGTTTTTGTGTTTTTATATTTTTATTGGACATTGGAAAGTGGGACATGACCAGATGAGAGAGAGAGAGAGATCATTTTCCTTTTTAACAAGTTAGGCTACCTAACGCTCTACACTGATATGTCCTCGGTTCGGGTTGGTTTTACTCGGTTTACAAATTCATGAACCAAAACCCAAACTGATCAACTGGATTATATTATTTCAAAACCAAAACCAATTAATTTATTTGAAAACCGACCACCATCGGTTCGAGTCAGGCTGGTTTGATCAGTTTTTACCATTTTGTGAACAGCCCTACTTCCTCCGACACTATTGCAACTTTTTACAAGAGCGGGAAGGAATCTTGGAAGAGCCTTTTTTGTCAACTCCTGAACTCAAGAAGACCTGATGGCATCAGAGCGCCATCAGATGATGTCAGCAGTCCGTATGGGTATCAGCGGCAACCCTTGAAACTGGTTTACCTTGGTGCACCCTAATTTTAGGGATTTTTGGTATGATTCTTATTTTTATCTGATGCTCCTATGATTTTTCCTAGATTTCACAATCAAAAATTACAAAAAATTATTGGTTCGATGTTTGGATTTTTTCCTCTTCATCTGAGGTTGGTACTTGCTTGAAACTTGTGTTTGATTCATTTGATGTTTTTGGAGAAATGGGGAGTGGTTCCACAATTTTCTAAACCCTAATCTTTTTTCAAAGATTTTATTCCCCTCATATATTGCTGTAAGTTCAGTTTTGGCCTCCTATTGGACTCCAACCGAGTGTTGCCCTGTTTTGGTGGGTCTAGTTTTTGTTGGTTGGTTGTTGGAGTGTTGTAGAGTTGTCAAGAAACCTATCCAAATTAATGGACTTGCCTGAGTATAGACTATTTCTGGAGTGCTTCTGGCAATGTTGATGTCTCTAGTGGTATGATAATCCACTATGAAATTTGATGGAACCAACTTCCTAGAGTGGTCCCAATCAGCCAAGCTTACTATAGGAGGTTGGGGTAAGTTGGAATTCATTACTGGTAAGGAGGGGAAGCCGAAACCTGATAACTACAAATTTTCCAAATGGGAACAGGATAATTCCTTGGTTATGTCATGGCTGGTGTGTTCGATGCAGCCACATATTGCCCGTAACTACATGTTATATTTGGGGTCGTATTACAACCACATACTCTTAGGCAAAAAATACAGCCCGAGTCTACCAACTCCAAAGAGAAGCCTACAATATGCATCAGGGGGAGAGGACTGTAGCCATGCACTTCTCTTCTTTACAGTCTCTATGGAAGAAATGGACCAGCTACATACATACATAGATTTTATATATATTGATCAGCAACACAAAAAGATTCATTAGATTATCAGAATGTGTACAACAAGAAGTTGTGGATAAACATAAAGTCCACCTAAACCCCCACTAATTTTTTTGATAGGAAACGGTAACTTTCATTACATAATTGAAAAGATTGCAGGCTTACCACCCACAAAATGGGTGGAAAAAGAAAATAAAAAACTTACAAACAGGCCCAAAACAAAGCCTCCCTAGTAACTCCTTGCTTAGCTAAAGTGTCAGCTATTCCATTTGCTGACCTTCTTACCCAATTAAAATGCACCCCAATAACCCTTGCTAAGCTAATAATCTCTCTTAGAAGCTGTCTAAGAGACCAAACTCCCAAATTTCCAGTTTGCATCCACCCTATTACCAGCTTGGAGTCTCCTTCCACTTCTAATTGCTGCATTCCCCATTGTTTTGCCAGTTTCAAACCTTGAAGTAAGGCCATTACTTCTGCCATTAGTGAATCTCCCACCCCAATTGGGCCCGAGTAAAGGGCCAAGACTTTCCCTTCCTCGTTTCTGTACACACCCCCAACTCCCGACTGACCTGGATTACCTAAGGAGCTTCCATCAAAGTTTAGTTTCACCTTGAACTGAGGCAGTGCTACCCAACAATCTTGTACCACAGGGGAGGAAGGCGAGGATAAAGCTATAGCACTCCAATTTCTAATTAAGTCCACTGAGGATAAATCCTTGAAGAGATAATATACTTTCAGCCAATGCATAACCTTGATGGTGACAACCTCCACAAGTGCTTCCTTGGATTTTTCTTGCCCTAGGAAGATCTTATTGTTTCTCTCTTCCCAAATTGACCATAGGATGGCAGCTCTTGTTATTCTCCACATTACCCTGCCCCTTTTCCTTGGTTGTCGGAAGAAGCTAGAGTCAAAAAGGTTTAGCACACCTGAGGGGAGGTTCCATCCGTAACCAAACAAAGAAGAGAACCAATCCCATAAATAATAAGCAAAAGGACAAGAAACCAAAAGATAAGTCACCGTCTCACCATTTTCTTAAGCAAAGGTAACAGACATGTGGGGAAAGGCTCCAATGTGGCCTTTTTCTTTGAAGTACATCCATAGTATTGATCTTTTGAAGAGCCACTTCCCAGCAAAAAGCCCTGACCTTTGGCGGCACAAGAGAATACCAGATTTCTTTAGTAGGAAAAGAGACGGACATAGAAGAAGACTGAAGTAAGGCATTGAAAAAAGATGAACAAGAGAAAGTCCCTGAAGAGGACTCTTTCCAAATTCTACTATCTAGGCAGGAAAGATCTAGGAAAACTGAATTCAACACAATGAATAACCCATCTGCAGAAGCCAATTCTGAATCCCTCAACCCTCTTCTCAAACCAAAATCCCAAGTCTCCTCAAACACACAAAGTGAGGAGATGGTTTTGAATTTATTTAGGAAAAGAGAGTACATTACAGGGAAGCTATCCTTTAGGTGGGTGTTCCCAATCCAAAGGTCCTCCCAAAACAAAATTTTATTACCTGAGCATACATCAAATCTGATGAAAGGCTGAAAGGAAGACAAGACTCTAGCAATTGCTTTCCAAGGGGAGAAATGAGAAGCCCTAGGGTCGATGCCAGCATCCCATCCATTAGCTGCTATCCCATGAATACTTTCCACCACCAAGTGCCACAAACTATCCTGCTCCAAAGGAAATCTCCACAACCACTTTCCTAACAAAGCTACATTTCTATCTGATATTGCCAATGCCTAGACCCCCCCCCCCCCGCTTCCTTTTTCCTAGAAACTACTTCCCACTTCACTAAATGGTCCTTTTTTGAGTAACTCGGTTCCCATAGAAAATCTCTCATGAGCTTTTCTAACTTATTGGCAACCTTGGCAGGAATCTTAAAGGTAGACAGAAAATACACTGGAAGGTTGGCCAGAGTGGACTTGATTAAAGTGATTCTACCCCCTAGTGAGATATAATTTCTCTTCCACCCTACTACCTAAACGCCCACTAATTACAATACAGACCCAAGCTTAACGCAACAAAGAAATTCATTAGTTACAAACAAGCCCCAAAAGGACCCAAGGGATATCCCACTAGCTACAACATAGCCCAGAACATAGATTGCCTTTGGACTCCTTGCTTAGCTAGACCATCAGCTATGCTATTAGCTGACCTCCTAATCCATCTTATGTGAATTTCTATATCTTTAAAAGCCTGCTTAAAGTGCCTGAACTCATTTCTTAATCTCCAGATTGCTCCTTTCTCTTTTTTTCAGCCAGTTTACAACAACTTTTGAGTCCCCTTCAATAATCAACCTGTTAATCCCCAACTCTTTATCTTTCTCAACACCAAACATTGCTGCCTTCAATTCTGAATTCACCACATCACCATGCTGGGTAGGGCCTGAGAACATGGGAATGATATTTCCATTTTCCTCCCTTATTACCCCACCAATGCCCAATGGGCCAGAGTTTCCCAAACAGCTCCCTTCAAAGTTTAGTTTCTTCCACCCAACATCCGGAGGGGACCAAGATTCAGTTACAATAGGTCTTCTAGAAGCCAAATTTGCAATTGTTCCCCATGACCTGAAGAAATCTTCTGTCTTAAAATCTGCAAATATTTTCAAAGTTTCACCCAATGTGCCACCCTTATAGTTATCACTTCAATCACAGCATCCCTACCTCTTTCCTTATCATCAAATATCCTCAGATTTCTTTCCTCCCAGATTGTCCAGGCCACTGCTGCTCTAGTGCATTTTCCCATCACTTTTCCATGCCAGCTACATATTCTCAACAAGTATAATTGACTCTTCTCACTTGTCAGGTATACCTCAGGGTTGATAGCAATTTCAACAAGAGCAGGATATCTATCCCATGAACACTAGATTTATGAGGGAGGAGATCAGAAGCATAACACTCGACTCAGCACTGGAAAGCATGTATGAAGATAGTGGAGTCCTTGACCTACAAGTGATGCAAGAGCCAAAGAGTCAAAACTAGAATTTTCTAAATATGTATTTTTGCAATTTTAGACAATAGGGGAATTTTGGTCATTCTGGTCATTTTAGACAACAGCCGGCCCCATATAGTTGGGATAAGGCATGGATCATCATCATTGATTAATTAGCTTAGATTTCAAATGTTATTTGAGTTCTCTAATGATAGTGGCAGTTCTGCAATTTTCATCTTTTCCTAGTTCTAGTAGGATTGGCCACCCCAATGGTGTGTAATTTGTCTTATAAAATTCCAAAACATGGAATGATGAATGAATGAAATTTATTTAAGATTTTACAGCTTATGAAATTCCACCGTATAGAATTATCCAGTATAATTTAACCTATGAATTTTATTGAAAAATTCCTATCTTCTACCTATTTTCCTTATTTTGAAATTTTTAACCATCTTGAGAAAAATTTGCAATTCTTGTGATTAAGCCCCAGGACCTTTTTTCTAACCTAACCAATCTCTGCCTTTGGTCCTATACAATTATCCATTCTAATCTTACCTATGAATTTTATTGAAAATTTCCTATCCTATACCTATTTTCCTTATTTTGAAGTTTTTGACAATCTTGAGACAAATTTGTAGTTATCGGGATTAAGCCCCAAGTCCTTTTTTCTAACCTAACCAATCTCTGTTTTTGATCCTATAATCACCTCTAATCCCATCCTAACTAGGGGTGATATATAGCCTAGGCACGGTCCGGGCCTTATTCCCGAGTCCCGACCTATGTTTTTTATGTATAAACTATAAAATACTACATATGCATAATATTTTATATTATATGGCATATAACATGCACACAAAAATTATTTTATACATTATGTAATATAAAATATGTATTGTAACTTGTAAGTATTAAATTATAATATGTAACATAAAATAACATATGTACATATATATATATATATATAATCAAATATATGCGAGCTGGGCTGGGCCTGAAGTATTAGGCCCAGGCCAGCCTGAAAATGATCACCCCTAATCCTAACCCTCCTAGACTCATCCTTGATTCATTCAAGTCCTACATGAATTGGTATTAGAGTAAGCAGTCCTACATCAGTTACTATCAAAGCTATCAGTCCTACATTTTTAGGTATCCCATGCGGCATGTTTCTTTATCGAAGTAATGCCAACTTGTCATGGGAACAATTTGGAAAATCACCAACTTTTCATACCATCCTAGATAAAAATAAGGCTGAATTCATCTTTAAGGATTCTTTGATAAGTATATGCTTCATCAATATACAAGACAATTTTTTCCAGTGCTTTCATTGAAGAGAAAGTTGCATTTCTTCTAAGCCTCAATCTAGTCTAGCATTCATACTTAGCAATTGAATCAACCAAGAAGGAACTTTCCCTTGTAACATTGAACATCATCTCCTAGAGAAACCCTGCAACAAAGGAGGTTCTACCCTATGAAAATAGAAGATTCTCCGATTGAAACTAAACCACAAAATAAATAAATAAAGTAGAAAAGAAGTTTATAATGTTGTAGAAGGATAAACAGGTAAAGCCTAATCACCCATGCAGTAACCCAGAAAAAAGTTCTTAACCACCCTATGAATTTGAAAAATGATAAAAACTAGAAGTTGTGTATCGGAAACAAGGAATCAATCAATTATTGAAAAGTACAAGGAAAACTTAGAAATCTAAACAATGATATTTTAAACATTAAAAAACAAAAATTATCCCCTAGACCTTGTATCGCCCTCCCCAAAAAAGGATTCATGAGCTAAAATGTTGGAACATTTAAGAATACATGGTTAAATAATAATAGCTATATTGTTGATTTCATAAAGAGGTAATACAACAATCAAGAGAAAGATGGGAGTAAATTCCTATCAAGTATTTATTATGAAAAGGTAAAGAAATAATCTGCTCAAGGAAGTTCCTATCTGATTAAGAAGAAATGAGTATGGAAGCAAGTTAAATCTAAACATGCAATATAACAAGCCAACGGAGAGCTAAACAAATCATACTACCCATTAAGAAAAAGATATAAAACAGCTTTTCATTGAACTATGTGAAGATACCACAACAGTTCTGCTTCTCAAAATCCATAAGCTAAAAAGTTGAATTATGTGCTTTTAGATCAGAATTTCTGAACTTAAAAGTAGTTGTGTATATTTTCAATGAATCAAATTCACGAATAGACAAGAATAGACTTTATATCCATGGAAGCTGTACCAAAAAATAAAATAAAATAAAACCAATTCCAACAGATTTGTTAACTGAATATTCACCTTCAACACGTCAGAACAAAAGACTCAAGCAACAGCTTGCCCTCTTCTTCTCATCAAAATCCTCCGCAGTTCTCGTAGATGATGAGCTATCTCCTGAATAAATTGCAAACCTTCATCCTCATTTTGAAGTGAATTAATGCTGTGCTCAAGAAAGTTCTGGTCAGCCTCCAATGATTCCAACCTGTAATTCAGGTCTGACATTTCATTTGCAAAAGCAATTAAATCAGTCTCTCTACCAACAATGGAGGAATGTTCCCCATCACCATCAACATGATGATTGCTTTTGCTGCCAAATAAAGGGTCCCCAAAAGAGGGACTAGAGCTTTCTTCAGCAGGAGGACTTCCTCTGGATAGAAATTGATCTTTCTGCAAAGATGAGTTGACCTCTTCTTGTACATATCCCTGGATCATCTTTTCATTATGAAGCTTTTCCAGAACATGTGCTTCACTTCCAGAATAACTACCATTGCACATGCTAACATGAACTCCATTATTAGAAAATAGATACAACTTTTTCTCCAACTTCTTCAAACACTGAGATATGTACAACCTTTCATCTTCAAAATCTAATAATGGGTCCTTGGTAATGATCATGTCATTATCTCCATGCACCAAATCAGTTCCTTCAGGATTATCACTACCTTCACATTTCTTAATAAATGTTGAATTACAAGAAACTGTAGTGCTAGTTTCTGTGCCACTTAGATCTGAATGCTCCAATCTCATGTCTCCTCCCTTTAAATCACAAATTTGTTCTTGTATTTCCTCCACCACGGAATCAGTTGGGAACTTTTTCTTATAAAATTCAAGCTCTGTTTCCAGATCTTGTATCATTTTCTCCCTTTCAGCAAGGAGGCTATTTGCTTTCTGCAGTGCTTCCATGTCATACTCTGACTGCTCTTCCATCATTCGTAGGTATTGCAAAGCCTCCATATGAAGTGCTGCTTTCTCCTCTTGCAACCTAGTAATCATAGCCATTGCTTGATTTGCAGCAATTGCTGAAGCATTCCGTTCTTCTTCCAATTCCTTGTACAAAGCACTCATAGATTTCCGGTCATACTCAACCTGTCGTTTCAAGCGATCAACAATGCTTTCACCTTCAAATTCACTGATAATGCTTCCATCCCAGGACTCAAGACCAGACTCATTTCTTTCCAGTGAGATTCTCTTTTGGAGTATCTGCATTCCTGCATAGCTAGAAGAATCTGAAATCTTTGATTCATCGCCAATTCCATATACTCGAGGACTCATCTCATTAAATGGTAACTCAAGCCCTCGAGAAGCAGATATTTGTGACAATAACAGCTTGAGATCTTCACTAACTCTTGAGGAATCCTTACCACTAAGTTGTTTTTCAAGCATACCAGATATTTGACTTCCCCTGTTACTAATGGCCAACTTGTAAGCATCACTAAGATCCATATAATTGAGCACTGTTGAACCAGGATCATTTGAAATCTGGTCTGCTTTTAAATATTGTTCGGTAGCTGTTGTCAGCACATTTTCTGGCTTACAGACTGTTGTACCCTCTGCAATAGGAGTTTTCTCAATGCCACTAGTTCCGGTAACATCTACTGCAAGATGCCATTTCATACAAGAAAAAACAAAGTAAAAATTTTAAACGTTAGTGCATTAGGGAGAGAGATGAAGAGATAATGAGAACGGGAGGATCTCACACACTTACAATTAGCCCCTGATATGTCAGTAGGAGCTTCAGCAGCATTGGATGATGCAGTAACAACATCTGGTGAGATAGGCTCAGGTGGTGCAGAAGGGTTGGCCTTCCTTTCAACTTGGTGCCAGTTAAGCTCCTCTAAACCATGCTCTATAGCACTGGATGATGAAGGTTCCACCTTGCAGGGTTCACCTTCATCAAGTTGCACAGATGGAACTAATAAAGATTCGTTTGCAGAAGATTGATCAATCAGCTTCTGTGAGGTCAAATCATCAGATGGATCTTTGTGTAGTTTCTCTGAACAATTGGTAAAAGACTCTGACTGTGAAGAGTGAGCTTGGAAGTCTTCCCTGATATCATTGGTTTCATTAACTTGATACTTGCCATCAAGTTGCACATGTGGAACCAAAAGTGAAGAGTCGGCTGTAGAAACTCGATGAATCAGCTTCTCAGGGATGAAATCATTGCTTAGACTTTTGGGTAACATCTCTGAAATTATAGGAGTCTCTGGTTTTACACATTGAGCTACAAACTCTTCCTTCAGACTTTCAGTTTCACCAGTGAGAGCTATTTCATCATTATTGTCATCATCAGAAATATGGACCTCTGATTCTGAATCAGATGTTATCTTGAGCCCAGTGTATCCTACATGAGATAAATGGTCAAAACCATGACCTCTCTGATTAGAGATTAACACTGAACCTGATGATTTCCCCCTTCTCTTCTTCAAGACTTCCTGATGGTGCAAATGACCAGGTCCAATTGAATGTGGCAAAGGAAGATCAAATTCTGCAAACTTAGACCCATTCAATTTGGTCTGGAGAAATTTATGCATGGAAGACCTTGACCTCCAAGGCTCATTGCAACAAGAACAGTGTTTGGTATTCAGAGAATCACTAGTGGGCTCTTGAATCAGTGGGTCCTGATCAAAACAATGTTCAGTATCCATCCCCAGTTTTCCGACCAACAACCTGTATGCCTCAGTGTCGGGCTTCTCTGCAGCGAGGGAAAAAAGGCAACCTTCACACATTTCATGGACATCAGCAAGCTTACCATGAATATGACAAAGAACCAACGATGAGATCTCTGACTTATGTTTACTACATATTAGATCTTTGTAGAATCCAGGTTGCTCATTGCCAAAAACATGATCAAGCCTTGAGCATAGCACACAGGGGACTTGCAACTCAAAATAGCGTGCAAATTTTGTTAACAAGTACGAGAACGCCGCATTGATGAACAACAGAAAGATCAACAACCATTCAAGAACAGCAGAAGCCAAAACAGTTGTGTACCCTCGGGAATCCCTCTGAACTTGAAGAGATATCCTCCCTGTAGCCATGCTCAGCACAACTGCTTAAGCGTGAACAACACCCCGAGATGGCTGTCATAAAATAAATCGATCATCCAGAAGAAAACAGACTCCAGTCCTCAAAAGTGAAACCGAAAATGCTGCCCCGAACTCAGGACTGAAAGCACCAAAAATCCAGCATCAAGAAACCAAATAAGTAAAGTCAAAGCAAAATTCTGAAGAAACCAAATGAACCAGTGCCTCAGAAATTATTAAAACCCCAAAACAACAGAAGCAACAGTGCAACATAATACTAAAGTATTCAGATTAACCATTAAAGGATATGAAAAAATAATGAATTCAAGCATAAAATCTTAAACCAAGAACTGTTCACAATTCAGGATCAAAATATACAGTAAATATGTATATAATGGAAAGAATCGAAATCAAAGCCCTGACCTGATCATCCAGAAACAAAAGCAGTCCAAACATCCAATTCAGGGGCAAAACGTCATTCGATTCGCAACAGAACAGATAACTGATTCATGGAAGATTCGAACAAGAAAAGACAGAAGACCCAACCGAAAGATTGAAATTTTAGGACGGATCTGAACTTATTTTCCAATAAAAGAAAGGCTAGACGCAGACAAATAAAAAGTCGGCTGCCACCGAAAGGCGAAAAGCTACCTATTGCATATATTTCACAAACAGATAAAAATACATAAAAAAAAAAGATTCTCGAATTATTTACGAAAAAGAAGATAATAATTTCTTCACTTTACTAAAAGAAGTTGGAATTTTTAGAAGAGAATCGCATTACCTTTTCTGTAGTATGATGAAGCATTAACAAGTGCGGAAGGAAGAACAGCAAGTAGAGTCGAGTACAACATTTTAAAAAATAAAAAAATAAAAGTCAAAAATATATATGAAGTAAATTACAGAGTCGTCCATGTCTCCTAACATGACATGATTGACCGTTGAAATAAACTGAAACTTCTTCCATTGTCCGAAACTCCGAATCCTCCTCGAGTTTTATTATAATACCCCCTATGTCTTTTTTTTATGTGAAAGAAACAGGATTGAAATACTGCTAATTATCGGCATTGTACAGTTCAGCTGGTCTGTCAGTTGTTAAATTGAATATTATTTTATCCAGAAAAAAAAAATTGATTATTAACCAAACAGTTGAGGGAATAAACCATTCCGATTTCGAGGATTTTGATTCTAATACCAAATTTAATTCAAACTATTATGAACCAAACAGGCCCTAATTTCATTTACTAACAAATAAAATAATAAGTTCCAGTTTCGGGTCAATTTATAAAGCATTGGCCATTCAATAAAGCAAATGAATTGGGTTTTAAGTTGTTTTCTTTTGAAGCAAACAAATTGATAAGAACCCAATTTCAAGCAAATGGTTTTTCTAAAATCCATTTCCACAAAAGCCAATTCTTTCACAAATTTTGTTTTTCACCCATTCAAACAAAGTAGACAAAAAAGCTGTAGAGTTTTTATTGGAAAAAATTAAAGAGAAGAAATTCAATGAAGCAAATAAAACTCAAAAGTGTTGGGAATTGAAATCGTGTTGGATGCAAATGACATTCTTTGATTGAGTTGGACTATATTTGTAAATCCAGGAGTCAACCTATATTTATAGTCACTTTTTTCTTTTATTTTAAAATTTTTTAGTTGTATTATTATTATTATGACGATATATAAATAAATAAACTTTTACATATATTTGATGCTTTGGCTTTTTGGTTTGCAAAGCTGGCGCCTGCCAATGCCAGCAGGCGGCAGGCCGGCCAAAAACAAACTCCCCTCCTTGTGGGACCTCCCATCTTTCACGAGTTCGGCTTCAGTCCAGGCACGCTATATACGCACACCATTTGCAGCACGAAATGTTTCTTTTGATTCGTGCGTTGGCTTAATACGTGCAAAATAAATTAAACAGAGTCTATTCTTCATGCGTCTTTTGATTCGTGCGTGGGTCATTCGAACATTACGAGAGGATGACACGCGTTCATAAGCGCGTGTGCATTGCTTATTCCTGAGACGGTAAACTTAGCCATCCCTCGTTCAAAGTATTTTTTTGAAAAACCTTTCGTTTTCTTTTTTTCCCGTCTCTCCATTCTCCATCCAAACTTTTCGTTATGATATTCTCTCCAACCGGCAAGGCAAAAGGCATTACCAGCGAAGGCAACCTTCTTCCGGCGACCGGCGACAGAGGTTTAGTGTTTCTCTCCTTGTAGTGGTTCATCTACAACTGAAACCCCAAAAGGCAAAGACATCACCAGCGAAGGCAAGATTCTTCTGACGACCGGCGACAGAAGTTTAGTGCTTTCATCTGCGGTGGTTTTAAGGCATCAACGGCTTCATTTGCAACGGCTACATTTTACTTTCATATATTTTAGAACAGAACAATAATAAAATCATTTCTGGGTTATTTTTTTCTTATCTTATTTAAAATCATTTCCAGGTTATTTTTTTTCTCTTATAAAATCATTTCTGGGTTAATTATTTTTTCTTCTCTTATGTAAAATCATTTATGGATTTGTTGAATTGCTTAATTTGTTTGTGGTTTTATTATTGCTTAGTGTTTATTGCTTATTGCCTAATTTGCCATCTATCAGCCAATGTGTTACGGTGTGCCAAATAGGAACTCTGGCTCTGCTTGACAGCCATATGCCAAGCATGTTACCAACTTCCTTTGGGAAAGTTAAAGCCAATCAAGTATTGTGAACAGCGATCTGAATTCTGGGTGCTATAATAGTATAATGACATAGGACGAGCTCCAATGCCATCATATTCATGGTTACTCGATCATTTCGATATTGATGCAAATTTTTATACCCCGGATCATGAAAGTAACTGACAGATGCAATAAAATCATAAATTCTAAGAGGTGGATGTCCAGGTAGCAACATACTGAAAATCTGTCTCTGAGATGGTCTGATCTGGTCGTGTGTGCAGATATCACGATAAAGCGAAGCGAAAGCAAGTTGATGGAAGGGGTGAGAAAGTGCAGAGAGGATATGGGTTCATACGACAAGAAAATGGAAAATCTGCACTATGATGGACTGAAATTCAATAACTTGTCTGAATTATCTAACTGATGAGTAATGAATAGGGTAGTGCGCTCATGAATCATGACTTAATGAGAGAGCAGATAATTGAATCATCGTTCTTTTTTCCCCTCATTTTTTCTCTAGTAAATTTCATGGTCCCTAAAATTCTGAAACGGAAGATAATCACCCTGTTTCAGGCTTTCAGCACACGTTGTTTAGAGTGTCTCCATATCTTCAGTAATTCAAAGCAAACGTTGTTTAGAGTTAAGGCGATACATGAAACGAAATGATTTTTATTCCTATACCATAGATTCACTATCGAAGATGGATCCTCTGATGATTGGTAACAGAACCGTGCGATGAAATTAGTTCAGATTTTAGATTTGTTTGAAATTGAAGAACATTACGATTTTCCTTACTGGTACCCAAGCAGTGTCTCAATATATAGAACTAATTTATATCTAATACCCTGCGATTCCACTCCTTCAGTGGGGATCTCGTTGATTCGCATTAACGCATTATCCAGACACTTGTTTTGTCCAAAACCCAGAACTATTGAATAATGTCCATCAGCCAACTGCTAAACCAATCATTCTCTTTCAATCAATCCATCAGAACCTTTGAAGGAGTGCAATTTATTTATACAAAGTTTTTGGACCTAGCGAAGGAATCAGGCCAGCTACGCTTTACCCAAGTTCTCAAAATCAATTTATTCAGTTCCAAATTACAAGGAACAACTTGTAAAAAAAATAACAGTAATAGTGGTAAAAGAGATTCAGATTTGGCTCTACTTCTCAATAATTTAAACATCTACGAGGAAAACCAAGCATAAAAACAGCACCCAACTCTGCATTTGTGGTTTGAGCCCAAATGAAGCACGGAGTACCACGTTGTCGATCACAGGACCACAAACACAAAATCTCTTGTCTGACTTGTGGTTAGGCTAACGAAGCTGATGTTTGTTAGAGGCTTAGAGCTGAATCTGCCTTGAAAGTCAAGAGGAAGCTTTGGGCCAAGCCGGTTCCGTTGGTCTGCATCGTGAAGTTCATTGACGTAGATCCATGAAATCTCCCACATAAGAGTCGTTTGCATCTCCAAGTACAAATTTCAAGTTATAGGTCGTACTCTTATTGAGCTCTGTTGCTGTTTGTATCCCAGCTGAAGCTCCTGAAACAAGCTCAACTGCAGCTTTGCCTTGTGGAATTTGGTAGTTTTTGGAGTCTGTATTTCACAAGCCGTTGATGCCTTAAAACCACCGTAGATGAAAGCCGTTGCAGATGAAGCCGTAGAAGCACAAAGTTGCAGATGAAGCCGTTGACGCCTTTTGCCTTTTGGGGTTTCAGTTGCAGATGAACCACCACAGGGAGAAAAACACTAAATTTCTGTCGCCGGTCGCCGGAAGAAGTTTGCCTTCGCCGGTGATGTTTTTGCCTTTTGGGGTTCCAGTTGCAGATGAACCACCGCAGGGAGAGAAACATTAAACCTTTATCGCCGGTGACCGGAAGAAGTTTGCCTTCGCCGGTTAGAGAGGATGGCAGAACCAATGGTTTGGGTGAAGAATGGAGAGACGAACGAAATGTTTTTCACAAAAATACTTTCAATGAGGTATGGCTAACGGCGTTCATATTAAACACTCGTTTACCATCCCCGCATGAATGAGAATGCACACGCGCTTATGTACGCGTATCATTCTCTCATAATATTCGAACGGTGTTCGAACCCATCACGCTTTCACTGAAGCCGAACCCTCCACGGGTTTCCTGCTCGAGATTCACCGGACTCTGCTGTCGCCAGTCATTCTCACTCTCTCCCTTTCCAACCGGCGGTGATTAACAGCCATCACCGAATCTCTCAGGTATTTTGGACTCTGCCCTGATAGAAGCCGGACTGCTATCACTGGCGACTGATAGAAGCCGGACTCCTGTCAACGATAATCATTCAGATTCGCCTACCCTTGCTGAATAAGCAAGAATGGAGGATTCTATGGACAAAGGAGTCCGATGAGAGAAGAGATGGCCACCGGAAACAAGAAGAAGTGGAGGTGTCATCGTCGTTGTCTCGTGTTTTCTCACTTTGCCGCTTGGGGAGTCGGTTTCAACCTTCAATCTGGAGAATGTCGTCTGCAGCCATGGACTGTATCACAAGCGAAGTTGGATGCCCGGAAACGCGCAAGAAGAGCTTCCTTTCCCTGAACCAGATGGAAACAGAAGGAAATTGAAACAAACCCAGATTAACAAAAACTGGATGCATGAAAGAAAGAAAGTGATATAGAACTAATGAAAACCCAAATAAAAAAAAAATGAAGAAAGTGTTTAATGTGTAAAGAAAAAGATAGAAAGATGAAGCTCACCCGGATCTTAGCTTGGCGAATTTCACAGACCTTCTTCGATTCAAACATGTTCCATTTGTAATTATGGAACGATTTTAGAACTTTTCTGCTGCAATGATACTGGTGAAATTCACAAAAGCGTAACCCAGATTGTTCCCAAGCCTGAGGAGTGGAGAGAGAAGAAAAATCCACAAATATCAACCTCTGAAACAAAGGGTTATTGGTGTTTTTCTTTCTTTTCTCGTTACAGAAAAAAACAGCAGAAGAAACAGAAAAGAAGATGAGAAGATTACCAGAAATCCATGGGCAGGTACACGAAGTCGTATTCAGAGAGACACGAGTCCAATCCCAACTGGGCTTTCTCGTTCTCCTCAGCACAGTGCTTGTCTAGTAAGCCCAGCAACATCTCCCTACTGACATGAAGTACAGATAACAAGTTCAGAAGAAAAAACAAAACAAAATGCAACAGAGAGAGAAAGAGTGTGTAGATTAATGAAGAAATACAAACATGATTCGAGGTCATGATCTGCTGCAAGCAACGATCATTTAAATTCCAAAACTGGGACTTTGCTAACGTAAATATTTTACAAGAGAAAAAATGAATCCATGATCCATGTATGTCGCCATGCATGCGTGCATATTAAGAGATACAATGTAAATACAAATGCCATAATATATATCTTTTCCGATGATGGTAAGGAGAGGATAGAGAGTCTGAATGAAACAGGAGAGCGAGCGAGAGCTAGAGAGAGAGAGAGAGAGAGAGAGAGAGCAGGTTGTACATGAATGCAGAAACATGCATGTAGAGGAATGGAGAAAGACGTCAGCGAGAACTGAGAACAGTACTGAAGGCTGAAGCAACTTCAAAAACTTTGGGACTAATTATCGAGAAAAGAAAACCTTAATCTATAGAGCTTAAGAATTTGGCAAAAAGGCAAGTACCATTCCAGAACAGTTCTCAAGCAAAAAGTCTAGGGACTATGAATAGTTTTTTGGATATACAAAGAGAGGGAGAGAGGAAAACCTCAATTTGTTGGGCAGATTTTTTATCATAACAGTTGTACTGCCATGAAGAATGGACTCACAGGTCACAGCCATTAAACCCCGTCGTGGGAGTGGGAGGAGTTGAACGGAGATTATCTGCAGTCTCCAGCTTTGAACATGAACGGCCGCTTTCCTCTGCCTTATCAGCCTTTGGTCTCCAAATCCACCTACAGCTACTCTTCTCTCGAAAACCCCACCAGAAGAGCCATCTTATGACCCCTTAAATCTCGCTGGAAAAAACCTTCTTGAAATACCGCCACTTTTCACCTCCATGCTCTTAATCTGGTTCCTGCAGCAATGGTGCAGCTTGCGTAAGTAGGAAAATGCAGTGCCGGTCGTGGCAACAGTGGAGGTGGAGGACAGTAGGAAACGCTGCATGGTCGTCGGTACTGATGGCCTGGAACTGCGTAAAATGGATGATAAAATAGAGGCCCAAAGGCCCCAAACAGTGGTAGCTGCGGTGGAAGAGTTGGAACCACCGTTGCCATCTTTGGTGGTGGTGGAGCTGGTGGATAGAACAGAGGAAGAGATGGGCTTTTCAGCTTGTAGGGCCTGGCGTCTGGGTTCAACATTTTTGGTTGAGAAACAAAGATGAGAGAGAGAGAGAGAGAGACAAATATACAGGAGGAGAGATGGTTGGGATTCTCAGGAGAAGAGGAGGAAGAAGGAGAGGAGTTCGGCTTCAGTCTAGGCACGCTATATACGCCATGAAGCCAAGGAAAGCGGTTTTGGCGGAAAGAGTACAAACAGAAATATGTAAAGTATACAAAATACAAGGTTTTCTACTCTACAATCTGCATTTCTTTCTCCATAGAATCCTCATTCTTGCTTGTTCAGCAAGGGTAGGCGAATCTAAACTCTGATTACCGTTAAGAGGAGTCCAGCTTCTATCAGTCATCGGTGATAACAGTCCAGCTTCTATCAGGGCAGAGTCCAAAAATACTTGAGGTTTTTCTCCTGTTGCCGGTGTTAACAGTCGCCGATGATGACTGTTAGTCGCCGCTGGTTGGGAGGGAGAGAGTGAGAGTGACTAGTGAGGGCAGAGTCCGATGAATCTCGAGCGAAAAGTGGGATAGAATGAATGAGAAGGCTGAGAAGCTAACGGCATAAAGGATAGACTCCGTTAATTCATTTCGCACGTATTAAGCCAATGCACGAATCAAAAGACGCGTGGTGCGTCGTCGTGCTGCACGAATGGTGCGCGTATATAGCGTGCCTGGACTGAAGCCGAACTCATCTTTCACTCTTAAAGTCTTAACTTTATTGTAAGCGGCTATCCATATTACCCCATATTTTCTTTTTATTTACATTCCTACCATTCTTTTTCCTCGATTTTTATGCTTCAGACAGCATAGATGATAGAATTTTGATTGGGTCTGACAGTCTGTGGACTTGGGCCCATCCTAACATCCACAGGATCTTGAACGGGTCCATCCATCCACGTTCCCGTTAACTCGTCAATCGACAAAACTTAGCTTTGACGGGTTCAACCGTAGAGATTTTGCTGATTTTTTCAGACATAACTAGATCCCACGGAAAAAATAAGGGTAAATGAGATATCCTATACTTTGTAGGCCTGAATTTTTAAGTGTAACATTTTAGTATCTGAACTTTATGTAATATACACTCAAGTCTAATACCCTTTTAAGAGTAAAAAAACTTCAGGGTAAAGGACTATGGCCTCCCAAATTAAGTGATCTCATGGGACAAAAGCCTCCTATATATTGTAACTCATCCAAATCTGTTAAATGTGATGGCATATGTGGGTTAATTTTTTGGAAAACCCAATTTTGCCCTTTTAGCAATTCAAATCATACTCCCTCTTGTCATTTTCCATGATGTTGTTTAACTCCACAACAAGCACAGGTTTCATCTCCAAGGCTACAAGGTCTATTTCTCTGTTTTCATCAGTTCATCACAAATAATAAGGGAACCTTGCTTAAAGTTGCTCTTTGCCACATTGAATTCAAAGTTCTGGCCTTCGGTTTATTTTCTTAGCTGGGATAGTGATAGAGGAGCCAATTGAGGTCAGGGACTTAAAGTTGGTAGGATTGGGGTTCAATTTGAGAAATGGTTTTAAGTTAAAAGCATGCAAAGGGGTATCCAATGGAAAGTTGGTTTTGTTAGGTGAGAAGAATAGATAGGAATTGACGTTTTTGGAGGTCTCAATGATATCGGGTGTGAAAAAAGGGACAACGATGTGCTTAAGCTCAATGAGATGGATGGGTTTGAATCAGTTCAGGTTTTTTGATTTGATTTGAATAATTATTTATGTTATTTGAGCAAGATTAAACACTAGGAAAAAAAGCGCTCCCCCTAACGTTGTAGAGATGTGTATATTAATTACTATGTAAATAAATCAAATCCCCTTCTAACTTTCTAAGGTCATGTTTGGGAATGTTTAAGTTAAAAATAAGTACTTATTGAATAAATGCTTAAAAACAAGTGTTTATTTGAATAAGCATTTATTTTGCACCCAACTTTTTCAAGTGCTTATTTTTTAAAATAAGCATGTATTTTATATTGGGTGTTTGGTGGTCTTTTCTCTAATAAGCATTTGTAACTATTTCGTCCTTTATTTTCTTTCAAATTTTCAAAACATACCCTTTGAAAGCACTTTTATTAAATTACTTTTATAAACACTTATGAAATTTGTATAAAAACACTTTTATGAAAGTACTTTTATGTATAAAGTGCTTTCATAAAAGTATTTTCATAAAAATGCTTTCATAAAAGTGCTTTCGTAAAAGTACTTTCATAAAAGCATTTTGTAAAAGTACTTTCATAAAAGTGCTTTCATAAAAGTGCTTTCGTAAAAGTACTTTCATAAAAGTGTTTTGTAAAAGTGCTTTCATAAAAGTAATTTTATAAAATTCAAGTAGGGATAATATTATAAGTGGTATTTTAAAATTCAACTTGGGATAATTTTGGAAGAAAAAAATTAAGTGTTTATTATATAAGCACTTTAAAAAAAGCTGAAAATTTGGGCTTGAAAATAAACCCGAATTTTTAAAACAAGCACTTATTTCAGACTTATTTCTCAAATACCAATAAGTGCTTAATGGCTGAAATAAGCACTTATTTTTAGGCACTCCCAGACATGACCTAATTTAAATTTCTGTTTTTTAAACTCCTCTATTTTCAGTTACAAATGGCTTTTTTCTAGATCAACACTGAGCAACGCCCCCAGCAATCTTGTTCCATTTTCAAACCTCCCCAAGGAAAATCCCATACTTGATTGCATTTATTGGTTTTAAAGTTAAATAAATCTTCTTTTTATTCTATACGAATCCTCTATTTTAATCTTCTTTTTATTCCAAACTCTTTGAAATATTGATTGGAAAAGTTCTTGGGTGGGTTAAGACAAGACAACCAAAAAAATATATTGCAAGAGAGATTCCCCTCTTTTGAAAATATGAAGAAGTAGTAAGGATAAAAAAGACTTTTTCGTTAGATATAACTCTCACAGGGGAAGACCAGGAGGTCGGGGATGTTTCAATATTAGTATTTACAAGAAAATCCAGTGGAAGTTTAAGTCTTTTACATAAAACTTAAATATGTATAAAAATCTTTTCAGTCTCACAACCTGATGGAGACCCATCCCAAGGCCCATTTCACTATAGGGGCGGTAGCTCCTAGGATAAGGATAAGGATAATTCAAGAACCCAAGACTCATCAAGAATTCAAGAATCCAAGACACATCAAGAATTCAGGAATCCAAGATTCATCAAGAATTCAAGAAGTGCAATGCATGGATAAGATCCAGGGAGATCGGACGGTGGAGATTCAGCCAAAGAAGAGTTCGATCCTATCAAGACCAAGATCAAAAAGAGTTTGATCCTAGCAGAATTAGATGTTTTGATATCTATCTTAATTGTTCTTTCCTAGTTCTTCTACAATTTCCAGATGTACTATAAATGTTGCTCTTTCCAAGCTAATACACACTTCAAATTTTACAATTCAGTTTTTCGCCACCTTTTCTCTCTCCTCTAGAGATTTTTGTTCTTGCTTCGCTAGAAGCTTGTGTTCGCCCAGTGCTCGCATAGCCAGCCCGGTTTCTTTGCTTCCACGTTGTGTCAGGTGGTATCAAAGCAGGGAGTTCGCCCAGTCAGATGGCCAACCAAGACGGTAGCAGTTGCAACCCACCCCGTGACGGAGATCAGGGGTTCCCAGTTGTTTGGAGAGCAATCAAAAAGCAGCGCACAACCACACGTAACATCGAACAGTAGTTGGCAGAGATGGCTGAACAACTGCGAACCTTGTTACGTGAGGTTGTTCCACAGAACTGGGAAAATCCACATCTAATCGAAGGAGACGACCACAACAGACCACCCGTCAACGCTGCATCTCGACGTCCAATTCTTGACGATGATGGTGATGATGAGTTAGAATTCAGTGGTGCTCCAGTTTTTCTTGGCAACGACAGAAATGGCAGAAATTGGCACAATCAAGGTAATTTCTATCCCCGTAGGAATAATGATGAATTTGAACTCAAGGTAGATATTCCTACTTTTAGTGGGGATCTTGGCATAGAAGGACTTATAGATTGGATCACTGAAGTCGATCGTTTCTTCGAATATATGGAAATCCCAGAAGAACGGAGAGTCAAACTAGTAGCCTTCCGACTAAAAGGAGGCACATCCGTTTGGTGGGAACGCATGAGAGAGACCCGAATCAGAGAAGGAAGGGGTCCTGTTCGAACTTGGAGGCGCATGAAATAGTTAATCAGAGGTAGATTTTTACCCCTAGATTATGAACAGTACATGTTTGAATCATACCAACTATGTGCGCAGGGTTCCCGTAGTGTTAATGAATATACATCTGAATTTTTAAGATTAGCTGAAAGAAATCAACTATCTGAAAGTGATAACCAGCAGGCAACCCGTTATCTGAGCGGTTTGAGACCGTCTATCAGAGATAAAATTGGTGTACAGATGGTTCTTAGTGTGCAGGAAGCAAGGAACCTAGCCTTGAAAGCAAAATTGATGTTCCAAGAAAAGGCCCGTAGTGATAATTGTCGTCAGTACAGCGGGAGCGACAACAGACTGGCAATTGTCGACAGGAACAAATCAGCTCCGGTAGTACAACCTTCTCACCCGGCCAGTACAGCTAACGCCGGTAAGGCCATCACAGGAGGACATACTCGAGGTAACCCTTCCAACCCTCCTAAACCCAGTAATCCCTATGCAAAGCTTGCTCCTTTTAAATGCTTTAAATGTAATGAGGTTGGACATAGGTCTAGTGACTGTGCCAGAAGGAAGGCAGTTAATATGGTGGAAAGAGAGGAGGAAGAAGATGTGGAGGAGGAAGTATACTGTGGACCTGATGGGGAAGATGAAGAGGATCCATACGAACATGAAGATTATACTTGTGTTGTGAGAAAATTAATGTTGACCCAGAAAAATAAAAATACCTCTCAAAGGCACAGATTGTTCCGTACCAGATGTACTGTCAAGGGTAAATTATTTGATTTAATTATTGATAGTGGTAGTCAAGAAAATATTATTTGCAAGGATGTAATACAAAAGTTACAACTACTTCCTGAAAAACATCCAAACCCATACACAATTGGGTGGATTAAGGAAGGAGGCGGCGTACGGGTGGAGGAATGCTGCAAGGTACCATTTTCTATTGGTAAGTATATTGTGATATTGTAGATATGGATGCTTGCCATATTTTGTTGGGGAGGCCTTGGCAATTTGATGCAGATGCAAGGCACATGGGTAGGAAGAATACTTACCAACTTGAAAAAGAGGGTATACGCTACATTTTGTTACCCGTGGCTGAAAAGAGTGTTCCTAAGGCCCCAAAAGCAAATGAACAAAATTTCCTTACTATTACCCATCATCATGCTGAATTTGTAAAATAATGTAAGGATACTTGTGAGGTACATTTGTTAATAGTAAAGGGAGAAAATATGAATGAGACCCTGGAGGAAAATAAAATTCCAATGGAAGTGCAGGGACTACTTGATGAATTCCATGATGTAGTTCCAAATGAATTACCAAATGAACTCCCTCCCATGAGAGATATACAACATTATATTGACTTTGTTCCAGGTGCTAGTCTACCTAACCTCTCACATTACAGGATGAGTCCTAAGGAGAGTGAAATTTTACAGGAAAAGGTAGAAGAATTGTTGAAAAATGGACACATTCAAGTCAATATGAGTCCTTGTGCAGTACCAACTTTGCTAACACCTAAGAAGGATGGCAGTTGGTGAATGTGTGTCGACTGCAGGGCCATTAATAAAATTACTATTGGCTACAAATTCCCCATTCCTAGGCTGGACGACATGCTAGATCAGCTTAATGGAGCCTTAGTTTTCTCAAAAATCGATCTCATTAGTGATTACCATCAGATCAGAATCTGCCCCGAAGATGAATGGAAGACAACTTTCAAGACTAGAGATGGCCTGTTCGAATGGTTAATCATGCCCTTTGGACTAACCAACGCACACAGCACATTCATGAGGTTGATGAACCAGGTATTGCATCCCTTTACCGGTAAATTCGTTGAGGTATATTTTGATGATATTTTAATTTACAGCAAATCTATCACTGAGCACATTGGACATATTAGGGAGGTTCTAAAGGCATTAAGGGAAAATAAATTATATGCTAATTTGAAGAAATGCACTTTTATGAGTGGTAATTTGTTATTTCTGGGATTCATTGTGGGTAAGGATGGCATTAAAGTAGATAAAGAAAAGGTGAAAGCCATTAGGGAGTGGCCGACCCCATCAAATGTCACAGATATAAGATGCTTTTATGGGTTAGTAACTTTCTACAGGCGATTTATTAAACATTTTGGCAGTATTGTAGCTCCCATCACTGAATGTTTGAAAATGGGAAAATTTCAATGGGGGGAAGAACAAGAGCAAAACTTTGCTCTCATAAAAGAAAAGTTATGTACTGCTCCTGTCCTTGCTTTACTAGATTTTGATAAATTATTTGAAGTTGAATGTGACGCTAGTGGAGTTGGCATAGGGGTTGTATTGTCCCAAGAAAAGAGACCCATTGCGTTCTTCAGTGAAAAGCTATGTGAATCCAGGAGAAAGTGGTCCACTTATGACAAAGAGTTCTTTGCTGTGGTGAGAGCCTTGAAAA
This sequence comes from Nelumbo nucifera, assembly GCF_000365185.1. The sequence goes on from NW_010729197.1 coordinate 299,411, forward strand.
CATGGGAACACTATTTAATTGCAAAAGAATTTGTTCTTTATACTGATCACCAGGCCTTAAAGTATCTCAGTGGGTAGAAACAATTAAGAAGTGATTTGCATGCAAGATGGTCTGTTTTCCTTGACAAATTCCCCTACAAATTTGTGAATAAGGTTGGACAACAAAATAAAGTGGTTGATGCCCTTAGCAGACATGTAGCCCTCATCAAGACCCTCAGTATTGAGATTGTGGGTTTTGAGTGCCTAAAAGACCTATACGCCCAGGATGAGGACTTCCAACAGGTATGGGAGAAGTGTGTGAATCGACAGCTAGTAGATGATTTTTAAATTTATGATGGGTTCCTTATGAAAGGGGAACAGCTATGCATCCCTTGCACCTCCCTCCGCGAAAAGATCATCAGGGATCTGCATGGGGGTGGATTAGCAGGACACCTGGGAAGGGACAAAACAATTGAAGCAGTTAAGGGGCGATACTACTGGCCGAAATTAAGAAGGGATGTGACCACTCTTGTGAGTAGATGTTATATTTGTCAGAAAGCTATGGGACAAACTCAAAATACTGGTCTCTACATCCCTCTACCCGTTTCTATTGCTATTTGGGAAGACTTGTCCATGGATTTTGTGCTAGGCTTGCCAAAAACCCAAAGAAATATGGACTCCATCTTCGTGGTGGTTGACAGTTTCTCTAAGATGGCTCACTTCCTTCCATGCAAGAAAACAACAGATGCATTAGCGACAGCCAAATTATTTTTCAGGGAGATTGTCCGTTTACATGGGGTACCCAAGACTATCACATCAGATCGAGACACAAGGTTCTTAAGTCACTTCTGGATGACCCTATGGAGGTTATTTGACTCATCACTAAATTTCAGCAACACAGCCCATCCGCAGATAGACAGACAAACAGAGGTGGTGAACCAAACCCTTGGTAATTTGATTTGCAGTATATGTCGAGAGAGACTGAAACAATGAGATTTCGCCATTGCACAGGCTGAGTTCGCCTATAATAATGCAATACACAGCTCCACAGGTAGATCTCCATTCTCTATTGTCTACATGAAGGTTCCAAATCATGCACTAGACTTAGTGAAGCTACCCAGAGTACCCGGTGTCAGTACCTCCGCAGAACAGATGGTGGACCAGATCCAATCCATCCAAGAAGCTGTGAAGCAGAGACTAGAACAAACCAACACCAAGTACAAGTTGGCAGCAGCCAAGCATCGTCGGCACCAAGTATTTGACGTTGGTGATGAAGTTATGGTATTGTTGAGGAGGGAAAGGATTCCAGTGTGAAAATACAACAAGTTGCAGCCTCAGAAGTACGGTCCATACAAGATCGTGAAGAAAATCAACGACAATGCATATGTCGTGGACCTACCGGATCATATGGGTATCTCTAAAACGTTCAATGTTGCTGACCTTCATCGCTACCTACCAGAGATGACACTTGCACATCCTAGTCATGACTCAGGGTCAAGTTTTTTCCAAGTGGGTGAGAAGGATGGAGGCCCATCTCACTCTAGGGGCGGCAGCTCCTAGGATAAGGATAAGGATAATTCAAGAATCCAAGACTCATCAAGAATTCAAGAAGTGCAAGGCATGGATAAGATCCAGGGAGATCGGACGGTGAAGATCCAGCCAAAGAAGAGTTTGATCCTATCAAGACCAAGATCAAAAAGAGTTTGATCCTAGCAAAATTAGATGTTTTGATATCTATCTTAGTTGTTCTTTCCTAGTTCTTCTACAATTTCTAGATGTACTATAAATGTTGCACTTTCCAAGCTAATACACACTTCAGATTTTACAATTCAGTTTTTCGCCACCTTTTCTCTCTCCTCTAGAGATTTTCGTTCTTGCTTTGCTAGAAGCTTGTGTTCGCCCAGTGCTTGCATAGCCAGCCTGGTTTCTTTGCTTCCACGCTGCGTCACAACCACTCTTTCTCCTTTCTTCTTGCCTTTGTAGAAACTTTTTCGGGCCTCATAGATGGAAGATCAAATGATGTCACCTTTAACAAAAAGAATAGCAGTAACAAAGAAGTCATTAGAGATGAAACCTTGTACAGCACGTGAGAACCAATATGTGAATTTCCCTATATTAAATTATTAATCCTTCCATCCATCTATGTATTTAGCTGAAATAATGGTTTCAAGATTATTTAGACTTCTGGATAAAAAAGGTTTTTTCTTCGTTTACAAGCTACTTTGCAAACAGGTTAAGGAATTGTGTGGAAGGCAATAAAAATTTGGAGGCTAAGACTAATCTCCTTGCAAGATTTCATATGGTTCTGATATCTCTATGTTTATACCAAAAAGCTTGTTCCCCATATCTCTTTTCAAAAGGGATGTGAAGTATGCGATTTATACCACAATTGGGAGTTCAATTGTGAGTGAATTAGCTGGATTGCTTGGTATTGAAATAAGAAAAAAGAAATCTCTTTGATTTTTTTAGGGACACTCTTTGGACTGAATATTAAGAGAAGTTATAAAGAAGGTCTAATACATCCAAAAACAACTTTCTTGATATTGGCTCGACTTTCTCTACTTTAGGACTGTGAAGCCTTTGAATATGAGAGAAAGCAATACATAGCAAGGAAAAATAGGGTTTAAAAAAATAAATATATCACATGATATCATATTTAATTGTTCTTAACGTTTTAATAATAAAGGGTATGCTTAAGTCGAATGGGGACAGCCCACAAGGTTGAAAAGAGTGTGGAATTTTTCTTGACTACAATGTCCATATTTGTTATTTAGTCTATCTCTAATTATGAAGGTTGAAAATGTAATTTCAGTTAATACTTTTCACCTCATTTAATCCCCTCCCATTAACTCTTGTGTTTAAGGTATTAACTCTCATTTTCTCCTATTAAATCTCATATTTAAGTCATTTTTCACTAATAAATGCTGCTAATTAAATATATGTCCAATAGTTTTATAAACCCATATATTTTAATACTTACACAAAAATAAAACCATTTTTTATCCAAGTGATGACAAAGCACTTCAACTATTCGAATCAAATTGGCAAACCCATGAAGTCATAGTTAGATAATAAAATTTTAAATATAGAAAATTACAAAAATGTAAAAAAATAGACATATTTGTGATATTTTTCTATTGATCAAATTAAAAAAAAAAAACAAGTGTAATAAACAAGAATTATTTTGATTGAAGATGAAAATGAAATACATAGTTTAAAACTAACATAAAATTATTTTTTTTCTTGTTTAGCATAGATCATTAGTTCAACTTTTGGGTCAAATCTAAAATCCTTTAATGTCATAATTAAAAAAATAAAAATTAATAAAATATAAAAATATGTAAATTTTACAAAAAAAAATAAGCATTTGGGCACATGTATAATATCATATATTTATCATATTAAACAAAAAATAAGTGTACATAACAATATTATTTTTACACACATAAAACTAAAAAATTATTATATAAAAAATTGAACACATCTATAACTCCATATTTACACTACTATTAAAAATATTAATAAAATTGTAGGACTTTCTTTAGACTAAAATACCCATTTTTTAATTTAATCCATATTTAATTGCGAGGTTTAAAATATAGTTTGAACTAAAAATTTCCTCATTCAATTCACTCTTTATAAATCTTGCATTTTTTTATAAATGAACAATATATATACACACACTAAGAATATAAAACATTACAAAAGTAAGAGTCCAGCCAAGTGGGTAGGCCTATCAGTGACTTTGCAATCTACATTTGATTAATAGTGAAAAAAATATTTAAAAATATATAAATACATGAATTTTATAGAAAAAAATTGGATGCATTATTCCTATCATTATCACCATCTAGGATTGCCACGTGCAAAGCACACACACACACACACACAGATATATATATATATATATATTGAAGAAAAATGATGTAGGTGGAGGTAGAACTGCACGTAGGCCGGTTTACACAATTACACCTCTATTCTTAGTTGCTTCCAAGTGAGCAACCCTGGGAGCATGCTTGAATTGGCTAAGAACCCCTAAACATAAGACATATCTTTTGTTCCCCTATTTAGAAGTAGATGATTATGCCTGTAACTAATAAATTTTAGCATAGTGTCGTTGGTCAAAATAGGTAGAACTTGGCTTGCTCCCATATTTCATAGGCTTACTCAACCCACATGAAATTCCTCTTCACTTAAGGTTGCATGGATACTAATAGCCATGAGCATGACATCACAATGTTGTTTTCCTTGATTCATTTTTCATGCTCTACAATCTACACTTGCAGATCTAGGTTCTTTAATCTTTCCATTGATATACCCTAATTTTCCCCTTGCAGTGATATACAACTCAACCCCCGTTGACCACTCTAAATAGTTAAGCTTGTACGGGGGGAAACAACCATTGGAAAGGTCAAATCAATTCCCCATTGTAAATAGTTAAGCCCCCTAATCTTTCTAATGTTAATGGGCCTTTGGCCGTTAACTGAAGTGTCCAGTTCAACCAAACATGAAAAGACAAAAAGAAAATAAAAAACCCCTCAGTTCAAACCCTTCCTCCCACTTATTGCTTCTCCTCCATTGAACCCCACCCCACACACCAGTGAGCATACGACAATGAAAGGTGACCTGAACCATCGACTATTAGTGGCGAGAGCTCTAGTGGTATGTTCTCTGGCATCCTCCTCCTCCTCCTCCTCTTCTTCTTCTCCTTCTTCTTCTTCTTCTTCTTCTTCCAAAGGTCTTCCTGTTTTCTTTTTTTTCAATAGATTGAAGGTGACCCAAACCTTCTTTTTTCAACACCAATGGGATTCTTCAAACGAACAAAGGTGGGTGAACCCAAAAAGGTTCTCACACCAACAAATTGCTTTAGTTCTTGGCTATTTGGACAACAAGGTCTAAGTCCTCCCCTGATTCTCCAATGGCCAGAGGATTTTTGTCTACACATCAATTTTATTTTGTATTTGTAGGTTTCTCTTATTAGTTTCTGTAACCCTAATGAATTATTCCAATTGGTTCTCACCCCTATTAGTTAATGTTAGTATGTCTAAAGCAAAACAAAAACAAAAACAAAATAATAATAATAGTAATAATAATGATGATAAAACAAAAAATAAAAAAAGGGGGAAGAACAAACTCATGGGGAGGACTTCAAACCAGGGGTTATGTTATTCATCTAGCATAGAAATAATGGAATTGGGTGTTAGTATAAGCTGTTGTATATTCATTCCTAACTTCTCGGTCAGTATTCCTGTGCTATATATTTACAATAGGCAAAATATTTTTTATTGGGAATATCCTAAACCTGATGAAAACTTCCAAATTATGTCCAAATGTGGTTGACCTATAACATGAAATATTTATAGAATTTGGTAGAAAATGTATTATATTGAAAAAACATTATATGAAAGCAAGAGGATTAAATTAGAACTAGGGCCACCACTTGGATCAGGTTGGGTTTTGTATTTKTCAATTTTGAATGGGTCTTAGCTTGATGTAGTTGAAATACTTCAACTTGGTTAACCTGATTTGCACCCCTAATAAAAACCCCTGTACACCAAGGCACTATAAAATGGGGATGTACAAGCAATCCATGTGTTGCRGCGAGGGTTAAGTTGGCAATGGATGATGAAGGGTGTTGAGGTGTTGGAGTATGCTCTTAGATTCCCTTGTGTGTCCATGTAAAATTGAAACTAAAGCAAAATAGCTATGTGTTTACACTATAAACACCACACTTTATAAGTTTAGCCTTCTATAAACCACCCAAATTTAAAATTTGGTTTACAAATCTTGTTTAGAAGTGTCAATAAACCATCAAGAGCAGCAATAGAAATCAGAGGAAAAAAATAATATTAAATCCTCCAAATAGCAACTAGCTCCAGTACAAATGAGAACAAGAAACCCTAGGAAATGGGGTTTGCTCCAATATGCTTTCTCCCAAAACTGAAATAGATTCTCTGTGATTGAATTTTTTTAAAACTGGACTTCCTAATTGTACTAATCTTCAATAATTTTATTGACATGATACTGATAGTGCCCAAGAAGTTAATATTTTATTCTACATATTGATGTGAGTTAATTTGCACATTTGGATTATAATTCTTTTGACCTCCTAGTAGGACAAATTATGAATTGATTATACTCTTGTGCAAGGTATGAGTTTTCAATCCACTTGTGATCATCCATCGCATAAAGACTTGAAATATAGTCAAATGTTTTGTGATTGTGGAAGGAGCTACGTAATTCAAATATCAAAAACACTTAAAAATCGGCACACATTGTTTTACACTTATCCCGGGAAAGTTGTAAGTGATATAACACGTTTTCATGTTCTATGTGTATGTTAATAATGATGATTGGAGGATTCGATGACTAGTATGTTGCATCTATGTAGGCAAACAAATCAAATGGGAAGTGGTGTGATTCTTTTGTGTGGGTAGTTCTCGAAGGTCTTGATGATGATGGCACTTCAAATATGCACAATCAAGAAGATCTAGAAACCCAAATTGATGAGCTTGACAAGTTAGTGGCCGATATGGATGGTTGTCTAAAGATAGTGGAAACATTGCTATCTTCCTGAAGACCACACGCTTTTTAATTATTATTTTCATGATTAGGTTTATTTTATTGTATATGTATAAGAATTAATCCCAACATAACAACCATAATTGAAGGGGACAAAAATATCCACAGAGCCTCTGGATATTAGAGAACCATACAGATGATGGGTTTTAATAAATTTTGGTGAAGAAATGGAAATGCAATGTGGATTTTACACGCTTATAGATATATGTTTGTCTGGATTAACCTGGATCAGAGTTCTTTACCCATCTATTTCCTTTGGTTGTGAGTAAGTATGTCTAAAGATAAGGATTGTATTTTTGAGGTATATTGAAATCGACCATAAAACCGATGCACTTGACCATCAGCTCCATTCGAAACTTGGGATGTATGTTTTGTTGAAATAGAATTCATGGAGATATTCAAAGGTTCGATCTGTCCAAAACAATTGGACCTTAGGCTTGTACTTAGATCTATGCTAGAGATCATTATTAACAGTCAAAAAAAATTTTAAATGCACTCTTCTTTCGATGATCAACAATTCAGTTATATCTTGATAAAGAATTCATATTAAATGGTTATTTTTTCTTCAAGTAATTGAATTAAAATTGCTATAGAGTTCTCTGAATATATTTTCCCAATTGATATATGGCTTATTATCTAGACAAGCCTGGAGAAACTAAAATCATTTTTTCAACCAAACCAAATTAGGTAAACCCTTAACACTATATATGGCTTATAGTCAAATAATGTTTTATGATTACCAAATATACCCATTAACGGAAGTGCTAATAAGCCTATTCCTAGAAGGATCATCCTTTAAACTATATATTTTGGGGAATCCATGACATCTTAATTGAGAGTTAGATTAGACCCCCTTATAGAATTCCCATGCATTACTTAGTACTTACTGATGGAGAATTTAGAATCTGAACTTTTTCCAACATTTTGCCCCTTTTATGGCTGGGAGTGAAAACATACCGAAATCAAAGTTTTTCTTATAAGGGTTTAAATTAAATATATTCATACATTTTTAATCACCTTGTAAGTTTTACCCATGTTGTAAATTTCAACTCAATAGTCCTGTTTTAATCACCTTGTAAGTTTTACCCATTAGAAGAAAAGAACTGGGATACCAGCACCATTAGWTGCAATGACGGTAGTTTACCAATACAAGGTTAATTTAATTTGTTGCCATGTCATTTTGTTTCACAATTAAAAGGGGTGTACCCACTAGCAAGATTAAAAATAAGGGTTGCCAACACTCCTAGTTCATAATCATAGTTTCCTTCCTAAAAATCAAAGGCAACCACTTCTTACTTCTAACTCTCTCATAGCATTCCATATCAAGTCCACTCCATTACCATTAATGAGAGAAACTACACAAGACGATGAATAGGCCCCTTCACCAAATATCATTTTAAAATAACCATCCACCACTCCATATGGAGTAATATGGACTGGAGTAATATGGGTTTCATTCACCAAATAGGCCCCTTCTAACTCTAAAGCTTCATTCAACAACCAACTGGAGTAATATGGACTTCATTGATTCATTAGAGTTACAGAAACTAATAAGAGAAACCTACAAATACAAAATAAAATTGATGCATAAACAAAAATTCTATGCCCATTGGAGAATCAGGGGAGGCCTTAGACCTTGTTGTCCAAATAGCCAGGAACTAAAGCAATTTGCCGATGTGAGCTCCTTTTCGGGTTCACCCACCTTCCTTCACTTTAGGAATGGCAACGGGGCAGGGCGGGGCCAGGTTTTGCCTACCCCATACCCGACTCCGAATTGAAATTCCCCACCCTGAACCTTAGCGGGGCTAAAAATCTTAACCCCATCCCCATCCCCGTGGAGAACGCCCAACTTTGCCCCACCCCGCCCCGATCATTCTTACTTGTGTACTTATAAATTTATTTTTTTATTTTTTTGAAACCTACCTAGAACTATTTTATATTATGTAATATAATATATAATAATAAAAAATGATATAATATACATTAGCATATGTTAACAATTTTGTATGTATTATGTTATATAATATAGTCGGGGCGAGGTTTGACAAATAATGTCCCCAACCCCCAAAGTTTCAGGTTTTCCCTGAACCCGCCCCAAACCCCGACCAATGATAAAAAACCCACCCCAACCAAAAGCGGGCCAAGGTGGGGCCCTACGGGGATGGGTCAAATTGCCATCTCTAGTTCACTTGAAGAATCCCTCCGATGTTGTAAAAAGAAGTTTCAGGCCACCTTTGATATGTTGAAAAAAGAAAACATGAAGACCTTAATAAGAAGAAGAAGAAGAGGAGGAGGAGGATGCTAGAGAATGTACTACCAGAGCTCTCGTTGCCAATGACCAACGGCTCATGTCACCTTCCATTGTGGTATGCTCGCTGGTGTGTGGGGTAGGGTTCGATGGAGGAGAAGCAACAAATGGGAGGGAGGGTTCGAACTGAGGGGGTTTTTTATTTTATTTTTGTCTTTTTGTGTCCGATTGAATCGAACACTTCARTTAACGGCCATAGGACCGTTAACGTTAGGAAGGTTTTGCCCAGTTGACGTGGTCGATTCTCATTGGTGGGTTCACACRTCCAGTGCACCCACGGGTCCACAAAATGCGAACTCTAGTCCAAAGGTGCAAAACAAGTTGTCTGACTTAAAGTATTTAGATTACCAAAAAAACTAGAAGAATTTAATTACATCAGGCTCAAGATTTGAGCTATTGAAAATCTATCAAATTAGTCCCAACCCAACCCAAATTGGACCATGCCAAATAAAAGATACTAATGGCATTCATGTTTAGGGGTTTTTTGTAGTATTATTGAACTGTTGTTGACCCGGATAGTCAGACCGTTTAACCCAAGCAACCGGTTCCGTTTCACCCTTAACATGCTCTTGGCCAAAAAACATTTAGTTGGTCAAAGAACCACTAACACGGGCGGTCGAATCGTCGACTCGTTCAACCCAGATAGTGGTTCATGTTTTAAGAAGTTGCAGTTATAGAGCAGACTGAGATTTTAGATTTGAGATCACTAATATCCCAGCACGAGAGAGAGAGAGAGAGAGAGAGAGAGAGAGAGAGAATTGCATGTCTAAGATCTCAGATATGAGATCGTAGAGAGATTTTGCTGCTATGTTTTCTGTTGCCACCATCATTGCCATCGCCATCACCATCATCATCGCCGGTGAACATCGAATGCTTATACTCCTCTTCCTTCTTCTTCTCTCATCTTCCTTCTTCCTCTTCCTCCTTCTTTCCTTTATTTCTTTCTTTCTCAACTGGCAACTCTTTTGTGTTTTTTTCTTATAAAAGACTTAAATGAATATTATTTGCCCTAATATTCTAAACCACCTGAATCGTTCAACCTGGACAATCAAACAACTGACCCGAAAACCAGTGGCCAGAGTAATTATGTTTTCAGGTCGGTTTTTAAAACCTTGGTTTTTTGTTACTTGATTTAAGATTTTTTAAGACAAATCATATACATCTTGATCAAGTATAAATGCATTCGTCTACACAAGTCTGTAATGTAATTGTTATTTGTTAATTATTATTGTTATACTTGTTATTGAATTGCTTGTTTAAATAACATGTCTTCTTTTGATAATCTGTTTTTTAAAAAAATTATTTTGACTAATTTAAAAGCATGAATTGTACTTTAAAATGATAAAAAAAACTTAGTTCATAACGTGTTTATTCTTGTTTTGGAACATTTGTTACCAAGAGCTTGAGGGTTTAAAAACAAAGTAATACGAATGGGGCATAGTGTCTTCTAGAATTTTCATTGGACAGTTTTTACCTGACATACGCCCAACTTCCACTCCTGCCTTCCTTCATCGATTACAAAACCGTGGCATTGCGAAAGCCATTTTGAACAGAAGTCAGAAAGCCGAACAACTCTTCCTACGTTTGCCTATAGCCCTATATCAATTGAACTTCCATTTTTTCTTTGATTTATTTTGTTCATAAATAGCCTTATATCTCCTGTTGAGTTTATATTCTGTCTTTTCTTTCTTTTCAACATAATATAGAATGGCATTGGGAGGGTGTCGTAGTTGCAATGATGTCCGTTGTTATTTTCAATTACTTGTTGATATTGCTTATAAGATCCTTCTGCAAGAGAGATCATTTGGGTCATTAGAAAAGTGTTTTGAGTAGAAGAACTATTGAAATATGTGTTTGCTCCGTACTGTTTTGACTCGATTTATTATGAGAAAATATGTGAAATGAAAATTTGAATTTTGAGAAAAAAATTTCTGCTCTTTTCGACCATGACATGTCAACAAATTGATCATAAATTCCTTAAAAGTTCCAGCATACTGGAAAGGCTACGAGGAGGGTATATCAGTTTCTCCTTTTCTTTTCCTTCATCTTTCTTTTTTCTTTTTCTGTTTGGGATGCCTGAGAGCGTCAAATGTATGATGATGCTAGAGCTTCTCTCATGACTTGTATTTCTCTCTCCATTATTCATTCATGACTGGTATTTCTCTTAGATTTTTTATCTCCTTCCTGCAGCTATTAATTATATCGTTGAAAACCAATGTCCCTTTCTCTTCCTCCCTCCTTCCCTCTCTATCTGTCTTGATTGAATTTGAGTTGCAAATTTAGGATGCATTTCATTTGTGCAAAGAGCCCGGTGATCAGACCACTGACTCTAAATATCTTCCATTCTCAGCTTATGCATGTAGAGCCATTTACTGCAAATTTATGGGATTCAAAGCTAGGAAGATTCTTATTTTTTTATTCATTTCTTCTGAGCTTTGTTTACTAATAATTTGAAATGGGTTTCTTCTATTTTTTGCAGGGAAGTGTAGCTTTAGTTTCTACAACAAATAGTGATACAAAGAGATCATCAGGATCGTCCATGGAGTTGGCTAATCCTCGTAAGGATTCGACATTTTGTACTGAACCACCCAAAACTGTCAACGTAGGATTCGAGATAAGATTATTAATTAGAAGAAAAAAATAATTATCTCGAGATTATCGATTTTCAAATATTATTGTTTTTTGTTTCAATTCAATACTTGATCCTTGTTAAAGTTCAATTTTTAGTATAAAACTTATGTGATGGTATATTACTTATGGCAATTGATATTAAAGGGCAAATACAGTACAATTACAAGAATTTCCTTCTACTGAAAAAAATAAATACAAAAGGAGTATGAACAAATTTAAATATCCATACCACATCTGCTTTACACTAGATCCTATATTTCCTAATATGGCTATAAATCAAGTCTTATTGTAAATGGATTCTTGTGCTACTATTTTATCTTATATTTATTTGAAATATCTCCATAATAGTGCCCTATAAGCTTTCATTATGCCTACATCAACTAATTTCCCATTTAGATTTACCCAAAATTTCATTCAATTTGATGTTTGAAGCTTCTACTTTGTTGCTAGAGATAGTAAGAAATTTTTTATCCTTGCCTTTTCCAGGTTTAGATTAAGTCTAAAAGCTCTGGTTTGATTGGTGTGTAGATCAAATCTTTGGTTCTTGGGAATCTTTCCATTATTGAAAAAATAACAGTTTAAAGTGAACTAAATTGCCTAGGTTTTGGTGAAACTATCCAGTCCAACAGTTGGGTTCATATTTTGAAACATTATCCACATATTGTTGATTGACCTTTAATCATTTCTCTTAGGATCAAGATCCAAAACACAACATTTGTTTTCATTATTCTAATTTGTTTTTGTTGTGAAATAAGTGTTTTTTCTTTTTCCTACAAATGTTGAATGTTTATTTTGCTTTTGTTTTTAAACGAATTATGTTTCCAGATTTGTTGTTAAGCGATAACAAATAATTTCCAAATGGGGTTACTTGAGTGCTTCTATTGTTTATTATCGTAGATAGATGATCCAACATAGGCCATGCACACAAAAGATCGATGTATACAACTTTGGAATTGTTCTGTGGGAGCTCATAATTGGCATGCTTCCCTTCTAGATTATGACAACAGTGCATACAACATTTGTTGTTGTGAACAATGGTGTTAGGCCTATTATCCCTAATGATTGTCTTGCTACACTAAGGGAGATCATGACACGTTGTTGGGATGCCAACCCCAATGTTTGCCCACCATTCACTGAGGTTGTTATGATGCTTGAGAATGCAGAGATGGAGATCATGACTACCGTTCGCAAGTCCCGTTTTAGATGTTGCAAGACACAACCAATGATAGTTGACTGATCCATAATCAATATAAAGAAATAAGAAAGAAAACAATAAACAAAATAAAAGATAAAAATGCATGCAGAAAGGTGATTTTATGTGAGCCATGTGTATATACCAGTTTTCTTTTTTCATTTAGGAAACAAAAAATAGTTGTTACCATAAGGACTACCGGTCTTTGGTTTCTGGTATGTATTGGGATTACTTCTAGTATCTATTGGTTTCTGGTTTTATTTTATTGGACTGTTGTTGCTGAAGTAGTTGTAGTAGAGCTAAGAGGAGATTGATGTGCATCCTCCCTTCAGTTTCTGAACATTTTCCGTATTTTGTTCTTAGTCTCCTATGTCTAGGCTTGGGATAGATGATGACTCTAACAATATCTGCAACAAAGAGTAAATGTGCAACACTATGAATAATACAATAAAATTCTGATGGACCATTACTGGTGAACAAAATTATATGGTATGACTTTCACATTATTGAATATTTGGTGGCATCACAAATATTTGTTGCTTATTGATAGCGATGACTGGACTATGAGTAGTGCTTCATAATATTTTTTGATGTATTTAGTTTATGTACAATGATTTACCAAGTAGACTTCTATATATTGTACTCATACTATATACATTGATTGTAATTTACACACATAATGATTACCATACTTCACCAATTGGCAACATACCTAATACTTCACCGCTATACCTATTCACGGGTCAGGCTTCAGGCTTGACTTACACTATGTTGAGCTCGGGCTTCGGGTTGGGCCCCATTCAAAATTTGACAAAAGTTAAGCCCAAGCCCGGCCCATGAACATGTCAATTCACCGTGTTTCTCTCCATCAATGCTTCACCAATGTTAGAGAGTCCAAGTTAGACAATGAAGATCGATTTTGACCAAAAAGTTGGTGTAGAAATAGGATTTAAGATCAAAGTTCAATGTGTTGAAAATGACCCTAAGCCTATCTAACCACTATATAGGAATATTGCACGTATGCATGTTTCCAAACAAATGAAATTACATCCAATTTGAACTTCTTTATTAAATTATATTGGCCTGATATTTTATCAATGTATATATGTGAATGAAGGTTTTAACTTTTAACATTCAAAACAAATGATGTTACATTATTATTTGTATTTAGGGAATTGATATATTGGTGACCTTGAAAACGTACCATGTGTTTGATATATTGGGATGGGCTTTCTCAAGCTACACCCTTATTAACAGGAATATATGCGGGTTAATTGACATTCACAACTTGGAGATGATGCCTTTCTACACCTCAAAGGATGTTAATTGCCAACCAACTACCAAGAGTCACTGATGCTTTTTGCTCAAATATCTCCTGGATGGTCCCTTTATTATTTTAAATTGAATATGCTATCCACACCATCAAGTATGTGAAAACCGAAACCGACCCGAACCAAACCGACTTATTAATTAGTAGTTACAACCTACTTAGTTCCTACTTAACTAAGTTGTCTCTATCCTAGTTACATCCTAACTTAATTTCTAGTCTTCTAGTTAGGAATGACATTAATGGAAAGTATTGTAAGACAACTAGACAAGGAATTTTTTTGGAAAAGTTTAAAGAAAATAATCAAATGATCCTAGTTTTTATGGTCTTTTACACCAAATAGGCAACCAATTACAATTAGAATTAGGTGTCATTTTTTACTTAAATTAGAATGTTTCTTGAAACATACAAATTTCAGTCTTCTTTCTCTAATACAGTTTGACTTTCTATTTTCTTAATAATTTCTATTCTAACTTGGTCCGCCCCTACCAATTTCAGTCTTCTTTCTCTAATAGAATTAGGTGTCCTTTTTTACATCAAATTTCAGTCTTCTTTCTCCAATCTACCAATTTATTACCATGGTTGAACTTAGAGCGGAAACCGACCCAACCCAACTCAAACCGACCAGGTCGGTTTTGCTTAACATAGGGTTGGTTTTGGTTTCAATTTCAGGTAACCCGACCAGGTTGGGTCGGTTGGAAAAATCTCAGTAAACCGACCCAACCCGACCCGTGAACAACCCTATCTTTTGGAACATTGACCTGACCGATTTGATGTGATTTTATGTAAACACATATAATATGATTATTAAGCAATCGTTGTTGGTCTGATCAGTTGAACTGTTCAAACCATCACCTAACCATGATTCAATGTTCGATTTTAGTAAAATCCAACATTTGGTCAAAACTGTTTGAGGGCGTGGGTCATGGGTTGCACATAAACACACGCACACACACACACACAAATATATATAATGATTTTTTTTAGTGGAAATAGTAACTTTCATTAATTCTTTAAGAAACTTAGTACAACTATCACCTTCAAAAAACAAGGTGACCCCTCCACAAATTACAAACAAGCCCAAAAAAGGTTTTGCCCACTAACTCATTGCTTTGCTAAAGTATCAACCATTGCATTGGCTAATCTCCTACTCCATTTAAACCTGACTTCAAGCTCCTTTTTTAGTTGTATAATCTCCCTTACAGGTTGTCTAAGGGACCAGGCGCCTAAGCTGTTTGTTTGCATCCAACCTATTACCAATTTTGAGTCTCCCTCCACTTCCAACTGCTGAAAATCCAGCTGTTTAGCAAGCTTGAGCCCTTGTAGGAGTGACAAAACTTTTGCTCTAAGAGAGTCCCTCAGTCTTATCGAGCCAGGATAAAGGGCTAGGACATTTCCTCCCCCATCTCTAAAGACACCCCAATTCCAGAGGGGCCTGGATTACCTATAGAACTACCATCAAAGTTTAACTTAACATCCAAAGATAACAGGGGTGATCCCTTCTATGACTTCATGTGTTGATTTTTCTTTCCCTTGAAAGATTCTATTATTTCTCTCTTCCCACACTGCTCAAACAACTGTTGCCCTCGTTGATCTCTACATTATCCTTCATCTTTTCTTTGACTGACGAAAAAAGCTAGATTTAAAAAGATCCACCATGCTTGTAGGAGGAACTCACCTACACCCAAAGAGAGAGGAAAACCAATCCCAAATAAGAGTAACAAAAGGACAAGATATTAGTAGATGATTTACCGTCTCACCACTCTTCAAGCAAAGGCTACAAACATGAGGGGATAAGAACCAATTCAGCCTTTTTTTCTGAAGCAAGTCCAAAGTGTTGATTTTTTGGAGAACCACTTCCCAACAAAAAGCCCTACCTTTGGATGTATAGGAGCACTCCATACTTCTTTTATAGGAAAAGAGTAAACTAAATTGGAAGAGTGCACTAAAGCATTGAAGAAGAAGAGCATGAAAAACAACCGAATGACTATTCAGACAAAAATTCTATTATYAGGACAATAATGATCCAAAAACACTGAATTTAAAAGGGAGAAAATATCATCTACCAACCCTATTTCTAACTCCCTCAACCCTCTCCTGAACCCTAAATCCCACGCCTCATTAGAAATACGAAAGGTAGAGATGATTTTAAATTTGTTCAAGGACAAGAAGTAGAGGTTAAGGCTGGTCCCCAACCCAAATGTCCTCCCCAAAAAATACCTTATTACCCGAATAAGCGTCATACCTGATGAAAGGGAAAAAGGTAAGCAAGATACCAACAATGTCTTTCCACGAAGAGGAATGAGAAACCCTTGGGTTGATACTAGCATCCCATCCATTTGTTGCCAATCCATGCATGCTTTCTATCACTCTATGCCACAAACTTTCTTGCTCCTTGGGAAACCTCCACAACCACTTACCTAAGAGTGCTATGTTTCTTAGATGGATATTTCCAATCCCTAAACCCTCTTTGTCTTTTGTCCTAAAGACCATTTCCCACTTCACTAGGTGATTCTTTTTTGACTCCCCATGTTCCTATAAGAAATCTCTCATTACCCTTTTCAATTGATTTGCCACATTGACAGGCACTTCTGAAGTAGACAGGAAGTACACTAGCAAATTTGCTAAAGTTGACTTAATTAAAGTGATTCTACCTCCTAAAGAGATGCAATTCCTCTTCCACCCTCCTAGTCTCTTTGTGAATCTTTATAAGATTGGGTACCAAAAACTTTCTGACTTTGGGTTTCCCCTAGGGGTAAACCCAAGTATTTTATAGGCCAATCACTCCACTCACAGCCTAACAACCTAGCCAAAGAAGACACCTCCTCATCTGATCTATTAACTCCATCCACACAACTTTTATTCCAATTCACTCTCAAATTAGAGAAATTTTCAAAACCTTCTACCAAGAAATTCAGATTGATCATCTCCTCAGACTCTCCCTCACAAAAGAGAATTATATCATCTGCAAATTATAAATGAGTATCCACTACTTCTTGCCTCCCTACTATCCACCCATGAAAAATATTTATGGAGTCATCTCTGGAGATCATAACACTCAAAACATCCATTATTAAGGTAAAAAGGAAGGGGGAAAGAGGGTCCCCCTGTCTTAGACCTCTCTTTGTAGGGAAGAAATCCCTAACTACCCCATTCACCAAAATAGAGTAGTGGCATGAAGTCACACAACATTTTGCCCATCTATACCACATTTTTCCAAAACCTATGTTTCTTAAAACTTTTAATAAAAAATCTCAATCAACCAAGTCATAAGCCTTTTCCAAATCAAGTTTGCAGATCAACCCCTTCTCTCATTTTCTCTTTCTATAATCAACACAATCGTAGTAATAAGTATTTGATCCGTGATTTGTCTTATAGACACAAAGGCTCCCTAATTTAGAGAGATCATATAAGGAAATACCTTTTTAATTCTTGAGACTAACACCTTAGAGATGACCTTATACATGCTTTCAATCAAACTAGAGGCAAAAACGGTTCAGCCTCCGGGTCAATTTAGTTTTAAAACATTGGTCATTCTTGTTTTTTATTTTATAAAATGGCATAATTATAAATAATTGAATGTTTAAAAAAAAATATAAAACAATTTTTAATTATCATTATTAGTTTTTTTCTTATATAATGACATCATTGTAAATATATTAATAATTAATAACAATTATAAAAGAGGGTTTTGTCTTATATAGTGGCATCTTGTAAATATATTAATAATTAATAATAATTATAAAAGATGGTTAACTCCTCATTATTATTTTTTGTCTTATACGATGGTAATATTGTAAATATTTAAATATTTAATAGCATTTATAAAAGAGGGCTTAAGCCATTTTCATGCTTTATATCCCTGGTATGTGGAATACCATTTATCATCAGGGGGAATGACCCACGTAGCCATCAAAGATTCTATTTACTGAGTATATAAATGTGGGCTAAACTGGACGACTGAGCAATCTCGTCGATCATTTGGTACTTCTCATTGCTATAGTTGGATTCACAAATGACGGTGACATAGGGGAATGGATCCGAAGACGAAGAGGAGAAAAATGAGGGGAAGAGATAGAGGAAGGACAATTTTATTATTTTGTAAATATTTAAGTGGTACGTAATGTCAATACATATAACTAATCATTAATTAGTGATAGCACATTTTAAAACCTTAATTACTGAATTAACACCTTTTAAAATTTAGAGACCTAAATTAGGCACTAAATATAAATATAAAGTACTAATCTATAATTTTACCTATAAAAGGCCGCATCATAGAGTTTCCCATTAAATAAATATATAAGATAAAGAAGCCACAAGGGCATAATCGTAAATTTCTATGTCATTGCCTAATAGGACGAGGCTGCAAATGTAGGGAAGGTTTAAGTAATTGTCGGATAATAGATGGGGGTTTAAGTAATTGTCGGATGATAGATGGGAGGTTTAAGGAATTTATCCAAAAAATAATGAAATCCCAATTCCCAGATCCATTCGATGACAGACTCAATGAGATGGATAATAGAAAGAAGGGTTTGAACAAAGCAAACGTGCCGCCATTCCCAATTACCTTCTTCTCATCGTTCAATCACTGAGATTAATTAGAGGAAGTTTTTTTTTTTTCGCAGTCACCGCCAAGGCTACAAGGCGCCACCACCGCAGTTTGCGATTTGAGAAGAATTTGAAGAGGTTTGGCGTTTTTTTTTTTTTTTTTCATTTTGTAAGTCTGATAATCTGGTTTATATCTAAACCACTGTGATATTTGTTGTCACTTGACTAATCAGAAAGACTAAAAGAGAGCAACATTCACTGTTTACGCCGTGCGGCACCGGTTCTTCACGCTGCTGTTGAGACTTGAGAACTTAGAAAGCCGACCATCATCTATTAAACACCGAGCGGCAAGACATCCAAGGTTCCAGCTCTAATTTTTATTGTGTCACCTGAAATCTTGGTAAGCAGTTATGGAGAAAAATGCTTGAGATTGCTTTTGTTGAGGAGGTATAAGAAAGACTAAAATGCTTTCTGGATTGAAGTTCATTCCTCGGGATCAGCTTAATACGGTATTTGCTTTTCTTTATTTACTTTTTTTCCACTTAAATGCTATTTTTTATTGTTGTTTCTCTTTGCTTTATAATTGCCATGCTTAAAAATATGTAATTGTAGTAGCAACTATTAATTCTTTTATTTCTTTAAATATTTTTATGTGGTGTACAGAAAAATGAGGTCTTGGATTCTGATAGAAAAGAGAAGAAGAAATCTGGTGGTAGAAAAGAAAAACGCAAGATAGGGAAGAAGAAATACGATACATCTACATCTGATGATGAAGAGGTCGAGAAAATAAGTAAGGGTTCTAGGAAGAATAAGAAGTGGTATTCTTCAGATGAGTATTCGTCACCTTATGAAAGTGAAAGTAACAGTGATTTTGTCAGTGATGAGAAGAAGCATAGGAGAAGGAGAAAAGAGAAGAAAACTTGTCATGAGATTTCTGAAGATGAAGAACATATCTCAAATAAGAGGTCAAAAAGAAGTAGAAAACATCGTTCTTCAGAAGAATATTCTGATTCAGATTCTAAAAGTGAAGACGATGATACTTTTTCTGGTAGAAAAAGCAAGAGCCACAAGGGAAGGGTGAAGCATGAAAGTCATACGACCAAAAGGAGACAGGGAGAAAAGGACATGGAGAGAGAGGACTCATCAGGTAATACATCGTTCAGTTTATTGTTTGGATGGTGGTTCAATGAATCCTGAAAGCTTAACAATTGAAACTAATATTAGTCTTCCAATGCATATTTTCTTTTTAGACAGCGATAGAGGATCTCCTTCGTTAGATAACAAAGAGATTGCAAGGAAAGATGCTGGATTAGAATGGATGCTTAAACCTGTAATGAAAATAGATAGACAATCTAGACAAACAGAGTCTAAGATAGAGGAACCTCAAGTTGAAGAGGTAAACTATCAAGCTTGTGTGAAATCTTTTTATTTTCCTAACTAGCTTTTGATCCATTTATTTTAATATTTCTTATATTAGAGTGATTACAGTATGGGTGGCAACTTCTGCAATCATAACTTCACAAAGTAAATTCACTTTATATGGAATTGGAACTCACATTTATAAAAAAGGCATTTCTACTTATATTTTCCTTTTTACTGTTGGAAACATGGAATTGGTACTCACATTCATATTTGGTTTAAAAAGGATGAGTTGTTTTGAGTGCAAAACTGGAATGGTGTTAATTTTTCACGTGTTTGCTTTTATTCCTGTTTGCTTGCATAACATTTGCACCTCAGGAGGGTAAAACTATTTTGGAACCGCATCATTTGCTTTAACATTGCAGAAAAGTGATGCAAAATTTTACTCCCCTTCCTCCCTCATTCATTCTCTTCCATATAGAGTGCGGACAACATCATGTTACTCACCATTTTACTTCCTTCTCCCTCCAATAAACAAAGCAAAGTACAATGTGAACCAAAATTTGCACTCCCCCATTTGAACTCCTATGCATTTACATTTAACAATCAAAACAAATGCTGCCAGAGTAGATATATGATTTGCAGAATTGCATATAGTAAACCCACTAGAGAAATCGTTGATAATCTATTAAAAATAAATGTAGGGATGAGTGGACCAACTAACCAATCACCAATTACAAGTTCTTTCTCACCATAAAAAATGAGTTTGAGACCTTGAAGGAGAAGTACAGTTTTAATTCTAGTAAATACCTAGCTTGATAGGACTGGAATAACAAACCATAATCTTACCACCACTATCCTTCAAATCGCACCAATCTGTAGGACTTGGGTTGCTAATAGAATACATATGAAAATTTAGCTTGATGGATTTCACTGGAGAACTCCAAATTATTGAATCCTTAATTTGATTGGATCTCGATCTCATGGTATATCAGTGCCACCATATTGAATGATTAAAGTGCCTCTGAAACGGTAATGCATTGAAGGAGACTGATAGTGATCAGAACCTCAACACTCACAGTCCCTTAGATTTCTAGGATACCAAAATTCCAAGGAGGAATGGAAACACTGTTAGAGATGGGATTATCCCTGAGAATTGAGATGAGATGAAGCATAAAGTCTGGAGAATGGCCACTAATGAGATTATTCTTCCACAAGAGTAGTCTTATCAATGCGGTGAAGTGATGACTAGTTGTTTAGGCCTCTCTAGTCAATGCAATGACCAATGTTATCAATGTGGTGAAGCGATGACTAGTTGTCTAGGCCTCTCTAGTCGATGCAATGATTAGTCAGTGCCTAGGTGTTGTCTAGTTGATAAAAAGTTGTTTTCTAAATTTAAGATGTTTGATGCAAATATGCAATCTCATAAAAAAGTTAATATAAGCTACAATTATACAAGAAGATGTCAAACATTTAGTTTAGCCTTTGTTTTTCAAACAAAGAAAAAAGTTCCAAAGTCATAGTAACTTTGATTGTTCTGTGTCCCTTTTTTTTGATCACTGAATTGTAAGGTTTATTAATTCATAGCCAAAGAGAGTACATTTTAGAGAGAGGCACGAGATGCTACCTCCCCTTTAAGGAGGGGAGATGGAGGATACCATCAACCCTTTAATTAATAAACAGAACAAAGGACAACGAAAATTACAGAGAAGCCCAATACAAAGAGACCTGATTAGCCCCTTGTTTTGCAAGATAATCAGCCAAGGCATTAGCTGATCTACCCACCCACTGAAATCTAATTGTCATATCCCTCAAAAGCCATTTAACCTTTTTTAAAATATCCTTAAAGTCCCAAGTGACAGTACCCGGGTCAGCCAACCATCCTACTACCACCTTGGAATCTCCTTCAATTATTAAGTTCTGTACTCCAAGTTAATAAGCAATCTGTATCCCCTGTGTCGCAACTAGGAGTTCAGCCCTCACAGAGTCTCCTATTCCCATCGGTCCCGGAAAAAGGGCAAGGATGTGGCTGTTCTCATTTCTTAGTACACTACCAATACCAGACGGTCCTGGTTACCCTAACTACTCCCATCAAAGTTCAGCTTAACAAAACCCTCCATTGGTGGATTCCAAATTACTTGAATCCTAGGCTTCTTAGAAGAGGTGGGGGCAACTGCAGACTAATTCCTCCTTATATCATCGAAGGAGTAATTTTCAAAGAGTTTTAAGGATTTCAGCCACAAAATAGTCCTTGTCAAAAATACACTCCTTGACCTCAAGAACATAGTTGTCAAGGCGATGCCTAGGCGACAAGGCGCCCTTTGAGGCTCGCCTCGCCTAATCGCCTAACAGTTTTCTACTTCCTACTATAAAATACTTTTTTATTCATTATTTTTTGAGATTATAATTATAAAATAGACATTATTAAGCAAAAATAATCATTTTTATGTGTTTATATATACTAATTTCTTTTTGTTATTTTCTTATTTGTTAGGGTTTAATCAACACAAACATTGCTAAATGCTGTATTGAACCCTCAAAGACTTAAAAACCTGAACCAATAAGTAAGGAAGTACTAAAAATTTTATCTAATCAGCACATTTTCCTCTTCCATATATTCTTCTTCTTCTTCTACTACTACCACTACCAATACTTTTTATTTTCTTCTTTTCCTATAAAAAAAATAAGGGTTCCAGCCCCTGTATTTTTTGAATTTTATTTTCCTTCTTCCTTTTCTTCTCATGAATATGTTGATTTTCTATACTTTAATATGAAATTTATACTTTTCTTGTGAAAATCATGAATAATTATTAAAGAAATATAGTTATGGTACCTAGGGAACTACCCTAGGATCTATGTTTTTAACATAAAAAATCCATCGCCTAGGCGACTAGGCGCCCCCCCGTCGCCTAGCCTCACCTTGGCGCCTTGAAAACTATGCTCAAGAATGGTTCTTTCCTTCTCCTGAAAAATTATGRAATTTCTCTCTTCCCAAATAGTCCATAGGAGAGCTGCTCTCTTATACATTTCAACATAATTCTCCCTCTTCTCGTGGTCCACACAAAGGTAGATGGAGAAAACAGAAATTTACCTCAGCTGGCAAGTTCCACATGCACTCAAACAAATCAAATACCCAATTTCAAATGGCTGCTACAAAAGGACAGGAAATCAATAAGTGGTAACAGTCTTCATTCTGCGCTTTGCATAAAATATACCAGTTAGGGGATAAACACAAGAAAGGTCTTTTCTTCTACAGGCTATCCATCGTATTGATTTTACTGTAGTAAACTTCCCAACAAAAGACAACTATTTTTGGGGGAATAGGCTTAGATCAAACTTCTTTAACTGGGAATGCCCAAGGAGAGGAACTAGAGCAAAGGGATTTAAAGAAAGATGCACAAGTAAACGACCCTTTTGGAGTCAAAGTCCAAATTCTCCTATCAGAATTGAGTGGGTCCAAGCAAACAGAATCAAGTAACAATAAGAGCTCAGAAACCGATAAAGATTCCTCATCCCTCAATCCTCTACAGAAGCCAAGGTCCCAATTTGTAGACAATAAGAGTTGTCCGTCTGGATACCCCTGCATCCCAACCATTTCTGGAACAACCATGGATACTCGCCACCACCGCATGCCATAACCTCTCCCTCTCTAAGGGCCATCTCCACAACCACTTACCTAGAAGAGCTTCATTCTTATGAGCAAGATTCTCTAATCCTAGTCCTCCTTCTTCCTTACTTCGACTATCTCCCACCTAATCAAATGATCCTTCTTCTCTTGCCCTGTCTCCCACAAGAAATTCTTCATCATCTTCTCTATCTTCTTAGCTTCCCTAGTAGGAATCTTAAAGACAAACAGAAAGTAAACCAGCAAATTAGCCAGTATGGATCTGATCAAAGTCACTCTACCCCCCATAGAGATATAATTCTTTTTYCAACTTGCCAACTTTTTTCCAAAATTTTCCACAAAGGGGTTCCAAAATCGGCTCTCCTTTGGGTTAGCTCCTAGGGGAAGGCCTAGATAAGTTAAGGGCTAGGGCAAGGTGGAGCACTCTAAGCAATTTGCAATAGCTTCCAATTCCTGATCATCCATATTGACTCCAACCACACAACTTTTTTAAAAGTTGATTTTTAGTTTGAGGCATTTTCAAAAAAAATTATTAAGTTCTTAAGGTTCCTTACCTTCCTCAAATCACTTCCTTCACAAAAGATTATAGTATCATCTGCAAACTGAAGGTGAGTCACAGGAACACTATTTCTTCCTATTCTCCATCCACTCAAAATCTCCTCCCTATTTGCTTTTGAAATCAATCTACTTGATACATCAGCAACAAGAGTTAATAGAAAGAGGGAGAGTGGATCACCTTGTCTTAAGCCCCTACATACTGGRAAGAAGTCCTTAACTACTCCATGGACAAGGACGGAATAATGGCAAGTAGTGAGACAACCCTTAATCCAATTGCACCATCTTTCCCCAAACCTATTAATAAAAAAAAAAAAACTTTCCCCAAACCCACACTTACTTAACACCTCTAAGAGGAAGCTCCAATCAACCAAATTGTAGGCTTTTTTCAAGATCCAATTTGCAGACAAAGCCTTTTTTACCCGATCTCTTCATCTCCTCCACACATTCATTAGCTATCAAGATTTGATCTATTATTTGTTTGCCTTGTACAAAAGCACCTTGAGCTTGACTAATTAGAGAAGGGAGTACAACTTTGATCCTCAAGGGTAAGACCTTCGCCAAAATTTTGTAAATGCTAGTCACCAAGCTGATTGGTCTGAAGTCCTTAGGATGCTTAGCAACAACCTTCTTGGGAACAAGAGCTAAAAAAGTAGCATTAACTCCAGGGCTAACAACAAAATTATCCTCAAACTCCCTGAAGACCTCAAGTAAATCATTTTTAACTATGTCCCAACAATCTTGATAAAAGGCATTGTAAATCCATCCGGCCCAGGAGCCTTAGATCTATCCATTAAGAAAACTGATTGTCTGGTTTCTTCCTCCTTAAAGTTTCTTTCCAACCATCCCCCCTCTCTCTCAGAAAGACTTGGTCAATCTAGAACACCCACTTCCACCATACAATCAAGGGGTCTTCTTAGAACTGACTTGAAATGATCTACAAAATATCTGGCTCTATCTCTTCTTGAGAAGAGATTTCCCCTCCATCGATGTCAAGCTATGCTACAAAATTTTTCCTCCTTCTCCCATTGGCCATCGCATGAAAAAAATTTTGTGTTCCCATCTCCTTCCTTGATTCATTTAACCCTTGACTTTTGCCTCCATGATATCTCTTCTCGCAATAGGACCTCTTTTAATTCCTTCTTTAATCGCCATCTCAAATCTCGTTCCTGTGCATTCATAGTCCTTTGAGATTCCTTCTTATCTAGTTCTTCAATCCGAGTCAACAAGGAAAATTTTAAATCCTCTATTCTCCCAAAATGGTCCTACTTCCAGGCTTTTAATTTTGCCCTCAAATTTCTTAGTTTTTTATGAAATCTAACTCCTTTCCACTTCACCCCCCTTAGCTCTTTACTCCACCAATCCTCAACATTTTTTACATAGTTTGGGTGTGACAACCACTTTTTCTCAAATCTAAAGGGTCTACGTCTAGAACCTAAGGGTTCTTGTCCTAATTGAATAGGGAAATGATCCGAAGTAACTCTAGGTAACCCTTTAGCCATAAACCCCTCCACTGATTCTCCTAGGCTTTATTGAACAAGAATCTATCTAACTTTGAGCAGGTTGGGTTTTCCTGAAAGTTTGACCAAGTAAAGTTGGCTTGCAAAAGAGGAATCTCCTTCAGCTCACAAGAGTTGATAAATTCATTGAATTTTGTCATACTAGTCGTGATGGATTGATGAGGGTTATTCGACTCAGTTGTGAACCGAATTACATTAAAATCTCCACCCAAGCACCAAGGACCTTCCCATAAACCTTAAATACCATACAACTCCTCCCGCAACTCATTCCTCTCTCTGTAATTATTGGGCCCATACACATTGGTTAGCAGCCAAGTAAAATCACCCTCCACCATCTAGAATTTCAAAGACACAGAGAAGTTACCTACTAATTCCTCAATTGCTTCTACAACATCTTCTTTCCACAAGGTGATTATACCCCCTGAAGCTCCCCAAGAGGGATTGAAACCCAACTAATCCTTCTTGATTTCCAAAACACTTCTAGCCCATCTTCTGTCCAGCCCTTCTAATTTGGTCTCTTGTAGCATTACAATGTCCGACCTTTGTCTTCTAAGCATCTCCTTTATTCATCTTCTCTTTCTTGCACTTCCTAAACCCCTCACATTCCAGCTTATGATTTTCATTAGGAAAGAATGGAAAAAAATGCCCTCCCAAGCACCCCCACCCACAATTACTTAGGGCACTTCCTTCTTTCCCCTCGACCACTGARTTCAATATCACCCTCGATATCTGAGATTAGTCTCTCCACCTCTGATTTTTTCTTTTTTTTTCCCTACTTTTATCTACCTCAGCACTTCTCAAACACTCTCTACTTTCCTTCTCCTGTTCCAATTTTGTAGGGGTAACCTCCATTTGCTCTTCTTCCTCTTTATATTCCTCCAAGAGAGCACAAATCTGCTCCCAGATTCTCTCTAATTCTTCTTCCTGCTTCCTTTTCAAGAAAATCTCCCCCTCCTCTTCTCCACAACCTTTAACCGTGGTCCCACTTTCCCCTCCCTTGGCTATTCCTCCTGGTTGAGAAGCCGAAGTACCTGTTTCAGGCATAGGACCCTTGTTAGTACCAGAAAACAAAATAACAGGCGTACCTGAATCTAAGGTAACTGGAAGAGTGGGAACACGAGCAAAAGGTGCTAGCGGAGGCGACGAATCTAGACCTGGTCCCCCTGTCTGATTGATCTTTGGAAGTTGTCTAGGTTCAACCAAGTCTGTGTTAACCAATGCAGCCGAAGCTACCTTTAAAGGTTGCCCCCTAATTGGTGACTCTGCATGGAATGCCAGTAATGAATTCTGGCCCTCTAAATAGATATACTGAGAAGGTTGCAGTCCAAGGGTGGGTTTGTCTGTTGGAGTAGATGTACCCTGTGCCTCTTTCGTAAAAGAGGTTGAACCCATCAAGACCTTGTGTGAAGTACAAACTGGGGAGGGGGAGGGAACTGCCGCTTGAATCCCTGTCATTGAACCACAAACATCTTCCTCTAGGAACAACGACTCAGTATTTAAACTATCATCTTCAAAAATGTCCTTTGTTTGGGAAAAATTGATACTACCAAGGCTCAACGTATCCTCAGTTTCAGAATCAGAGCACTCTTCCTCATCAGACGAAGACTCCATGTCAAGTTTCTCTAAGTCGCTTCTTTTGACACAACAGGGATTGCAATGATCTGGAGATGATTGCTGAGATTTTTTTGCCGGGATCCATTGTAGAGAGCTAGATGTCTGAGCGGGAGCCTTCAAATTGCCGGACAGGGAGGGGTCCTTCGCAGAGTTCGAAGAGCTTGAGGAAGCCGATAGATGGTTGCTATCGTCTACCTTAGGCCTAACCTTAGTCACATGATTTTTTAGAGGCTCATGCGCCTTTTTAAGTGACTGGGTTGGGCCCGCTGACACTGGTCCATTTGGGCCTTTACCAGTGTTTAAGTCCCTCAAAATAGAAGGCCCATTAGATGACACAGGCCCACACCTTTTTCTTTGGGCCAGAGCTGGATTTAACCCTCTTCCAACTTGGTTCAACGGTTCACCTACAATTGCTAGTTCCCTACCCGGTTTGTCCAAAGTACGCTTACCCTGACCCTGTGGAAAAGAACAGTTTGAAATTTCCAAACGGCAATCCTTGGTGCCAGAAGCAACCACCTGAGCAAACGATCTGGTGGACGTCAGATCTATTCCTTTACACTTGCCATTTTGACCTTCCAATCTGCCGAAATCTTTTGGAAATCCTAAAGGCTGCCTAACTTTCTTTGAGTACACCAACCCCAAACTGCCACGTAACTCTAATATTTCTGTCCTCTCATCTCCAACCTGTCGAGCCTCCCTCCACAGATCAACTTCAATGGAGGCCAACCACACCGGAAAAATCACCCCATCAATGTTAATAGTTATCTTTCTGGGTATGTCCTCAGGCTTAACTCCACTCGACAAAAAGGCTGCCGATTGGTCTCCCCAAAACTCTCCATCAAGACGGACACCACATAACACTACAATGGAGGCTGCTATCTCATGATTCCAGAGGTGGAAAGGCAGCCCAATCACTCGGATCATCACACCATCTTCAACTGAAAAAGGCTTTGAGTTCGAAGAAGGAGACCACTTAAACAGAGTAAAAGTACCTAAAACATCATGAAAATTCAAAGCTTCAATTTCGATAAGATTTTCAACAGGATCAATTATATATGTCAAAGGGGGTCAGGATAAAGGTGGTTCGTAGATTCAATTTTTGTATTAACAAATCAGCAACTTTCCTCCACAATGACTGTTAATGTAAGGAAAGAACGTTGGGAGGTTGTCCTTACAGTGTGCCATAACAAATAAATTCTTCTTTTGCCCCTTTTCTCTGAAAGGTAAGAAAGGTCTTCATCGCTGTCGCAACCTCCTTCCACCCTTGACTATTTTTTCCTTGAGGAAAGCAAACCGTTTGCTTCTTAACTTTAGCAAAGAACTCAGACAAAGCAATGTATGATCCTTTGGAGTTCCATTTACATTCCACCAAGTATCTTTTTCCTGTCTCCAAGGAACTTTCCGGCCTACTTAGTTTCTTACCTTTAGTTGCTGCCTCCAATAGAAAATCCATGAGCCATTCAACCATTCAACCATCTCATGTCATTGAACCAAGACCATCGCCTTCTTCATTTCCCGAATCTTTAGGCTAGGGTGTCCCTTAATCTTCAACTCCTCGAAGAGAATCTTTAGCTTCTATTCTCAAGGATTTCCTCCATTGTGCAATCTCCACAAAGCCTCTGCTCTCCATGGCTTCCATAGAACTTGATTTCCCCTATTGGTTTTCATTTTTGCAACTTGATTGTTCTGTGTCCCTTGTTCGTAGCAATTCCATATCAACACATTACTGATTGGAAGAAAACTTAAAAGAACTCTTCCATTGCCTTCTTTTATTTTTTACCTTTTTTCTATTACATATAGACCATCATTCGGTCCCAAAGCCTGGATAATGGAGAAGAGTTGTGTCAGGTTGGCAGTCGACACTAAAACTTTGCCAAACTCTCACGATCATGATGACCATCATATGTCCATGTTCCATCACAAATATTTAAAGCAATAGCATGAATATAAAAAATGCATCTTCTCTATATTATTTCAAAAAACTAGAGATACAAACAAGCAAATAAAGATGTAAAATGATTTTGTGATTAACTGGGTTGAGTAGTCATTAATCAATTGGTCGACCTAGTTGGTGCTTAGTCATCCTAGCCTAGGCGATCACATCATTGAGCATTGGCAAACTAATTAGTGATTCAATTCATCTAGCCCTCAACTGACAAGTTGGTCATAGGAATGACAACAGGGCGGGGATCATATTCCCGTCCTCGACCCTAATTTTGAAATAAATCCCCATCCCCCACCTTGATCCCTGTCAGAGGTAAAAGTTATCCTCCATCCCCGGTCCTTGGCGGAGACGGGTTCCCCATGGGGACCCGAATCCCTGAATTTTTTAAATTAACAATGTTTTTTTGAAAATATTTACTTAAAATAAAGGAAAATTTTAAAATATAAATAATATTTTAAATATGTTTTGATATCTATACCTATCTATCTATCTCCCGATGGGGTCGGGGAGGGCGGGTACCCGGCAGGGATGGGGAAAATTGCCATCCCTAGTTGGTCGACTAGTTGACACTTTGGTAACACTAGTGATTAGGGCTGTAATTGGATCGGAGCCAGCTATAACAGCACCCATCTGATTAGTAAACATTTGATTCTGAATCTGATCTGAAATCCAAAAGGTTGGACTCAAATCATATTCAGATTTAATCTGCATCCAATTTATTGCGCTTAAAATGGCAACAAAATAAAAAAAAACTCTTATAAAAACTAATTGTTTTAACTTATACATGTATAGCAAATGTATATAAATATAACATATTAAATTTATCAGTTATAAACTTTATATATTTATATACATAAAATAATAATTTTTAATTGGACTTGGATTTTAATTGGATCGGATGGGGTTAAATCCGCTTCTGATCTGATTATTAATTGGATGCAAGTTCTAATATCCAAATCTAGAATAATTGGATTTGGTGTCAAATCATGTATTGGATTTTTAGAGTCCATTGGTATCCCTATTGGTGATGAGTAGTCAGTGCCTAGGTGTTGACTAATTGATAATTATGTGTTCTGAATTTAATATATTAATGAAAATTCATAAATAAGTTACTATAAAGTACAAGAAAAGAATAATATTGAACATATAGTCTTTGTTTTTCATGAAAGAAAGAGTGCAAATTTGATTATTCAATGTGTCCTTTGTGCCAATTCTGTACCAACAAATCATTGATTGGAAGAAAGTTTAAAAGAACCCCTCCACCGCCTTCTTTTGTTTTATGCTTTTTTCCTATTTTATACACAATCCAATCATGTTCCATCACAAATATTTAAAGCAACAGCATGAATGTAACAAAATGCAGACATTCTATATATTATTTCAAATAATTAGTAGTCCAAACAAACAAATAAAGATTTGAAGTGACTTTGTGGTTGACTAGTTGACTAGTTGACTAGTTGACCTAGTCAATGCTTAGTTGTCCTAGGCAACCACGTCATTGAGTATCAACTGACTAGTTAGTGATGAAGTCAGTGAGTTTGGCCCTCAATTGAGTAGTTGATACTCGATCTAGTTGTTGACTCTTCAGTAGCTTTTCACTTGAGTTACTTCTATAACATAACTCTATTAATTACACCCGCATCATTGAACTAGGACCCTCCACCTCTTCTTGTCTCTTTGTGTCCTTATCTTACTGCAAGGTAAATTTATATTAACTGATCCAAAAGAAGGAAGAACCTCTACATAGTGAGTTGCTATCAATTATAGGCATATTCAGACAGCAAAAGGAGTTTCAGATTTACTAAGCAGATATCCATGGGTCACTGTCTATTCAAAGAGGAGTTTCAAAATCTCTCCAGCTTTTCCCCCCTTCTTTTGATAGATCAAAATCTCTCCAGATTTCAAGGGTTCATGTCAACAAATCTCTCCAGATTTCAAGCAGAAATGTTATATGATGCTCCTATTCCTTCTGTTGGCAAAGTCCTAAATGCTTGTGAATATAAAATTATCATCAATTTATTTGCAAGAGGATAAAAAAACATCAACTTTTGTTTGGAGAAATAAATTCTTTCACAACAATTTGAAATAGACGTAGGATAATTGATACCAAACTCTTTATGTAGCACTTCTCCTATAAATCTCAATAGTATTGTTGTTTATTAGGAAAGGAGAAGATGGCAAAATACATCTTGTAATTGTTACTTGATCATACTGTTTCTTATGGTTGGCAGGTAAAGAAACCAAATCCAAAAGAATTGAATCCATACCTGAAAGACAATGGAAGTGGTTATCCACAAGATGCAGGTGAGATAAAAGTTGGTGGGGACCAGATTTTGCCATCATCAGTTGTTGGTGATGGAGGTGCAAGTTGGCGAATGAAAGCCTTGAAGCGGGCAAAAGAACAAGCAGCTCGTGAAGGACGAAAGTTTGAGGAGGTAGATTTAATTATCTTTCTTACAAAGAAGAGTTAAGTTTATTTGCATTATGAGGTCTGTTCTATAGGCTCGCACTTCTGTATCCTTGAGTTCTAAAAAAGGTTTACAGGTTGTTGAGGAGCGATGGGAATCCCTAGGTCATCTTACTGTTTCTGTGGCATCTTCTGCTGCTGCCCCTTCTCATGCTCATCTGCATGCCATAAGAGATAGGAAAAGGGGGATTACAGAGAAACATGAGATTGCTGAGGATGATCTAAATAAGCGGGATGCTGAAAAGGTACCTGGTGATACGAATCAGGAAAGGGTACCTGGTGATACCCGAAAGTACTTGCGGGATGTATCTCTTCGGAATCCTGAAATGAAGGCGCCAAAGTTTCATAATGATTTATACTGGAGAAAGAAAAGGACTGAGAATATGTCTGCTGAGGGAGCTGAGCTCATCTCTGCTGCAGCATCAAACCTAAATAAATTTGCAAATGATGGAAACTTCATGTGTGAATTTACTCGTCAACAGAATAAAGATGCAGATGGTTCTGTTAGTTCTTCTGAAGCTAAGAACTCTGGTGAGGATGTTCCAGTTGTTAAGGAAGTTTTAAGTGCAAATCAGTTGGCAGCTAAGGCATTGCAGCTTCGTATGAAAGGAAAACATGAAGAAGCTGACAAACTTTTGGTGAGAGGACATTTTAATTTTAATGCTAGGCATACTTATTTATCAATAAAGTAATCAAATTTACTATCTTTTTTACATATCATATATGGAAACCAACTAGAAATTGATAATTTTCTACGAAACAGAATGATAACTCATAAACAGCACATGATAAATGAGGCGTGCATAACTAGCATGACTATAAATCTTTTATTTTAAACTTCTTTTCAATATTTATAATTCAACTTCAACTACGCCAACAAGTTACATATCTAAGTCTTCTTAATTGGTTGTGTTATTTTGATCATGTGAGGATGAAATTCTTATCCTCCCATGGAACCAGAGCTACTGTAAGCAGTTGGGTTGCTCCATTGCAACCTGGGTGACCGAGGTTCAAATCTTGGAAACAGCCTCTCTGTATGTGCAGGGTAAGGCTGCAGACATTTGATTATCTTTTGTGAGGATTGTGACTTGGTGAAAGTGAGAAATTTGAAGAATCTGATTATTCTCTTTGAGAGTGCCTCTAATTTGAAAATCAATTTTGAGAAGAGTTGTGTGGTTGGACTAAACTTGGATGAGGGGGAATTGGATTTTATTGCTGCCTGCTTAGATTGCACCTATTTTGAGTGGGCTTTGACCTATATAGGACTTTCCCTAGGTACCAACCCAAAGGAAAGTCGGTTTTGGAATCCCGTGGTGGAGA
The DNA here is from genome assembly GCF_000365185.1 of Nelumbo nucifera. The sequence goes on from NW_010729197.1 coordinate 332,385, forward strand.
AATTTGAAAAAAGGTTCGCGACCTAGAGGAGGAACTACATTTCATTGGGGGGTAGACTGGTGGAGTAACTTTAATCAAAGCTACATTGCCAATTTGCTAATATACTTTCTGTTGGTCTTTAGGATACCTAACAGGGAAGCCAAGAGGATTGAAAAATTGATGAGGGATTTCCTATGGGAGCTAGGGGAAGAAAAAAGGATCATTTGATCAACTGGGAAGTATTGAGCTGCATTAAAAAAGAGGGGGGGGGGGGTTAGGGCTAGGAAAGATAGTAAGAATGACGCTCTTTTAGGCAAGTGGCTTTGAAGGTGGGAAAGAGAGAGATTATGGCATGAGGTGGTGGCTATCTGAGACTGGTTGGGATGCAAGGGTATCTTGATGGGCTTTTCTCATAACACCTTGGAAGGCTATTTTTGGCACCCTCCCTAAATTCCTCAGGTTTGTAAGGTATGACATCTGCTTTGGTAATTCTGTTATTTTTTGGGAAGATATTTGGGTGGGCTCTCAACCTCTAAAAGATCGTTTCCCCTCTCTTTACTCTATCTCCCTTTTTATAAAGGTGCATGTTTCAAGGTTTCTTCCCCCCAATTCTCCCTTTGACTCTAAATTGGAATTTTGGGTTTTGTAGAGGTTCAAGGGATGATGAATAGCTTGTGTCTCTGAGCTTTTGCTTCTTTTGGACTTTGTTTGTTTGGACCTGTCTAAACCTGATAGAAGAATTTGGACTCTAACTCCTAATGGTTCCTTTACTTGTGCTTCTTTTTTCAAGCCCCTTTATTCCAACCCTCTCTCTTTGGAGTTCCCTGTCAAAGAAATCTGGTCAAGGTCCATTCCTCCTAAAGCAGTTGTCTGCTGGAAGCCTTTTAATGTAAGATCAATACTATAGATAACCTGCAAAAGAAAAGACCTTATCGTTGTTTGTCCCCAAACTAGTGTATTTTGTGTAAAATGCATAATGAGGACCACCACCACTTGCTATTATCTTGTGCATTTGCTGCTAATATTTGGAATTGGGTTTTTATGTTGTTTGGGTGCAGGTGGAACTTGCCTTTTGAAGTAAACTTGCTTTTTGACTCGTCTACTTTTGGGTGGCCAACTAAGAGARGGAAATTAATGTGGAAATGCATCAGAGCAGCCATTGAGCAGAGAGATTCACCAGCCGGTCATCGCTTGTCTGAATAACGAGGTATTATATAGAGGGAGAGTTCGAAGTAGTGGGAAGGTGGAGAAAGGAAGTCTCGTTCGAAGCAAAGCAATACAAACTAGAAGAAGTGAAAACGAGGTTTCTGGTGTTTCTGAAGATAAGAGAAGAAAAAAGAACCACAGTGTATCTCCAAAGGGAGGTAGCAGCATGGCTGAAAGGTTTCCTAGATGTAGCTTTAGTGTCAAGGAAAACGCAAGCCTGGAAGAACTCAATCAAAATCAATGGAAAGGAGTTTGTAGCTGAACTTCGACTAAATAGGAAGGGCTGGTTTGTAACAGTTTCAGAATGGTTCGGCGAAGGTAGAAGACAAATGATTTGTATTCCCGTGGGAAAATAGAGCAAGGGGTGGATGCTGTTCGTAAAGGAATTGCAGATGTTCTTATGGAGAAACGAAAACAGGCCAATGAATATCCAACCCAATCAAGCACATGAAAATCAATCACATATAGTTGGTTTGGTGGGAAGGAAGTTGCAGGGAAGGAAGATCAAACATACCAGAACTGGTGTAAGAAATATGTGATACTTGCAAACAAAAGAGTAGGCAGTTGGGGATGTGTCGCAGAGGAGATTAAAAGAAAACTGAAAGTGGATGGAAGCTTCGTTCTTTGACCATTTCAAGAAGATAAGGCAATACTAGAACTAGAAGCAGACAATCGGGTGGAAGAAATACACGCGCTTCCCATTCAGACTGCTGAAGGAGTAATGGTGATCAGTCAATGGTGTCCGAATGCGAATTGTGTAGATCAGACAGAAATCTTCCGCATCAATGTGCTAGGGCTCCCATTTCATCTTTGGTCCCTTGAAAACTTCAAGAAAATCGCAGATCTGTGCGGTGGAGTCCTGGAGGAAGTGGACGTATCTAATATCAGTGCAGCTTCGATGAAACTGGGGGGAGTTAAAGTAGAATCAATACCGAGAACAGTGAGATTGGAGGTAGGCAACACAAATAAGGTAGTCTGGTTGCTGTCGTCGGTGGAGGAGAGACTCTGTAGAAGCCTGCAAGAGGTAGAAGACGATGACATGGCAAAGGTAAAAAATGAGAGAAGCATGGAGGAGAAGTCTGACCGTTTTTGCAAGGAAAAGGAAAACGGGCAGACAGTAAATTCGAAAGATGATGGTTAGAATTCTAAAGAAGGTTTAGAATCTGGGCCATCCATCTCATATCAAGGAGCAAGAAAAAATCTGATGCTGACGTGGCAGCTGGAGGGGGCAGAAATAAAAGAACAAATTTTGGAAGGGCACCAAAACTGGACCCAGGGTCTAAACTGGTCGAACTAGATAACTTAAACAGGTCATGTGACCACTTAAAATCGCATGGGTGCAGGCTGGCCCAAAGGCTTGGGGAAATAAAAGATAACTTGGTGAAAAGGATTGAGGAGCTAGATAGGAAAGAGGTTCTCAGAGTCATTTCAGAAGAAGAAAAAGGGGAAAGATGGAATCAAAAGCGAAAATTTGAAGAGATAGTACGCATAGTTTTCAAGGCGCCAAGGCGAGCTAGGCGACAGGAGGGCGCCTTGTCGCCTAGGCGATGGATTTTTTTAAGTGAATACATATCCTAGGTAGTTCCCTAGGTTCCATAACCATCTTTCCTTAATAACTATCCATAATTTTCTATTATAAACTTCATGTTTATGTCTAGAAAATCAACATATTTATGAGAAGAAAAAGAAGAAAGAAAAGAAAATTCAAACAATATGGGGACTGAACCCCTATTTTTGTTATAGGAAAAGAAGAAAAGAAAAGGTGGAAGAAGAAGAAGGAGGAGGAGGAGGAGGAGGAGAAGAAGAAGATGTGGAGGAAGAAATGTGTTGATTAGACAAAACWTTAAGTTTTTCCCTTACTTATTGGTTCAAATTCTGAAGTCTTTGAGGGTTCAATACAGCAGTTAGAAATGTTTGTGTTGATTAAACCCTAACAAATAAGAAAATAATACAAAGAAATTAGTTTATAAACACAAAAATGATATTCATTAAAAAAATGTCTTTTATAATTATATTTACAAAAAAATGTCTATTTTATAATTATAATATAAAAAAAGTAACAATATAAAAATGTTTTATAAGACAGTATACAAAACTGCTAGGCGACTGGGCGATGCGAGCCTCCAAGGGCGCCTTGTTGCTTAGGCGTCGCCTTGACAACTATGATAGTACGAAAGGAGGAGATTTGTTGGTGACAGAAATCAAGGTGTCAGTGGCTTGCAAAGGGGGACAGAAATACTAAGTTTTTTCACTCTCTTGCAACTGGAAGGAGAAAGAAGAACTTAATCTTGAGTGTGGAGGAAGAGGGACAAGTGGTAAGAGAAAGTCAGGGGATTACAAGGACTTTTTAAAATCATTTTAAAGAAATTTTCTCAAGGCCACCCGGAGTGTTGCCAGAATTGCCAGAGATGGAAGGGGATGTTTTGTCAGAAGAACAATCTTGTGTCCTAGAAAGGAGTTTTCTCTGCAAGAAATCAAGGAAGCTATTTTGGGTCAGATGGCTTCTCCATGGCCTTCTATCAAGAGTGTAGGGATATGGTGAAATCAGACATCCTGGAAGTCTTTAATGAATTTTCTCCAAATGGGAGGTATCACCAGGAGCAAATGCCACATTTATCACTTTGATTCCAAAAAAGAGGGAGGCCAAAATCCCTARAGACTTAAGATCAATAAGTTTCATTGGGAGTGCTCACAAAATTCTGTCAAAGGTTTTAGCAGAAAGACTAAAAAAGGTATTACCCTCAATCATCTCTCCTTTTCAAGGAGCTTTTGTAGAAGGAAGGTAGATTGTGGATCAAATCTTGGTGGCTAATGAATGCGTAGGGGAAAGAAGAAAGGGTAGAGAAAAGGGGCTGGTTTGTAAGGTAGATCTAGAAAAAGCCCATGACTTGGTTAATTGGGATGTCCTTCTAAAAGTTTTAGAAAGATTTGGATTCGGAGATAGATGGAGGGCTTGGATCAAAGGATGATTGAGTTAAGCTCACTACTCAATCCTAATCAATGGTACAACAAAGGACTTCTTCCCGGCCAGGAGAGGAATTAGGCAAGGTCCCCCTATCCCCATTCTTGTTTACCTTAGTGGCAGAAGTGTTAAATAGAATGGTGGCAAAAGCTGATGCTCAAGGCCTCATCAGAGTGTGGAGGGTAGGTAGAAATCGAGTGATTGTTACCCATCTCCAATTTGCAGATGACACCATATTTTTTTGTGAAGGAAACAATGAGGAGTTGGTGGAAAATTTGAGGGTGCTGCTGAATAATTTTGTAGGAGTGACAGGCCTAAGGATAAATTGGACCAAAAGTGGAATTGTAGGGGTCAATTTGGAGGAAGGAGAACCAATAAGATTTGTGGAAATCTTGGGGTGTGAGATCAGAAGCTGGCCTATTAGTTACCTAGGTTTACCCTTAGGAGGAAATGCCAAGTTAGTTGGTTTCTGGAAACCAGTGTTAGAAAGGTTTGATAGGAAGTTAGCCCTTTGGAAGAGGAATTACATTTCTTTGGGTGGAAGAAAAACCTTGATTAGAGCCACTCTGGCAAACCTCCCCACCTATTTCCTTTCAACTTTTAGAATCCCTTCTAAGGTAGCAAGATGCTTAGAGAAGCATATGAGAGATTTCCTATGGGACCCAGGAGAGGAAGGGAAGGGTCACTTGATTAAGTGAGAATAGGTTAGTAAACCCAAGGAACAAGGGGGTTTGGGAATTGGGAACATCCTTTTATGGAACACAACTCTACTAGGTAAGTGGCTTTGGAGGTTTCCCTTTGAGGGTGACAGGTTGTGGCACAAAGTGATTGAGAGCATTTGTGGGGTGGCTGGAAATGGCTGGGATGCAAAAGTTTCCCCTCACAGGTCCTCGGCTTCTCCTTGGAAAGCAATTCATGAAATCTACCCTACTTTCCTCAGTTCCATCCAGTTCGATGTGGGACAAGGTAATAGACTTCTGTTTTAGGAAGATCTATGGGTAGGGGAAACCCCACTAAAAGACCAATTCCCTGATCTCTTTGCACTATCTAACCTTAAGGGGGAAGCTATTATCCATGTTGGGATCACTGTGTCCAACTGGTGTGAACTGGAATTTGGGCTTTAGAAGGGGACTAAGGGAGAATGAGTGTGAATCCTTAACCCGCTTGCTGAACCTCTTGGGCAGATCCACCTGGACCCTTCATTGGAAGACACTAGAATCTGGGTAGGCTCTCCAGACGGCCTCTTTTCTTGCTCCTCTTTCTTCCAAGTACTTGCTTCCCCCAACCCCTTAGGTAGGACTTTCCCTGTGAAAGAAATCTGGTGCAAGCCTATTCCCTCGAAGATCCAAGCTTTCTGTTGGGAAGTATTCCTTGGTAAGGTAAACACTTGTGATATGCTGCAGAAAATAAGGCCACATATGTGCCTTTCTCTTCATATGTGTTCATTGTGTAAGAAAAGTGGTGAGACCCTTTCTCATTTAATGATATCCTGTTCCTTTGTGCATCGAATTTGCGAATTCTTTTGTACTCTGTTTGGCTGCAGTTGGGCTCCCCCTCAAGATGTGGCAGGACTCTTCAACCATGATTTCTTGTGACAGAGAAAGAACAGTAGAGGAAGTGATTGATAATATCAAGGTGAAAGTAGCCCATTGGGTAAAACTCTTGGACTGCTTTCAAGTCTTCTCAGTCGCAGATATTCTAAGAACATGGTCCAAAGTAGCACAATCTTCGAGAGTAAGAGATAAAGTAAGGCTGGAGTTGAAACCACCTGAAGGCAATAAAGTGAAGCTGACTTTTGACTGGTGCTCATATGGAAATCCATGCATCTCAGGAATAGGAGGAAGTATTAAGAAACTCCGACAGGAAGATATTGGGTATGTTCTTAGGATCGATTGGCAATGGAAAGTCGCTGAAGGCTGAACTATTGGCATTAGTACATGGGTTAAAGTTAGCCAAACAACTAGGATGCAGACATGTTGAAGTGGAAGGGGACTCAAAAGTAGTAATTTCATGGGCAACAAATAGCAGCCACACCCCATGGACGTATAAACATGTGATTAGGGAAGTGGAGAAGATTGCAAAGGAGGTTGAGGCTGAATTTAAATGGGTCCGAAGAAGTGCAAATGGGCTAGCTGATGGATTAGCAAAACAAGGGGCATTGAGACAACAATTATTTTGGGCYACACTGTAATGAAGGGTAAATAGAGTGATTAAAGGGGATCAACAGTCCCATCATCAAGTTGTATAAACTGCTTACAATCTGAAGTTTAATAAAATACATATTTACTGATAAAAAAAATGCATCAGAGCAGCCATTTTGTGAACTATTTGGGAGTAGAGGAATGTTAGAATATTCCAAGGAAAGAGGCATCCATGAAGTAAAGAAGTGCATTTTGACAAGGACAATTCATTGGCTGAAAACTTTAGATTTGTTTAGAGATTACTCCTTTGGTGATCTTTGGAAAAGTTGGGCAGAGGTGGTCTCCATAGCCCCCAAAAAGAATTGACTACATGTAGATTGGAGACCTCCTATAGAGGGTGTAGTAAAGCTGAACTTTGACAGTAGCAGTCAAGGTAATCCAGGACCTTCAGGTATAGGAGGGATCTTAAGAGAAAATGATAGCAACATTCTATCCCTATTTTCAGGACTAGTGGGAGTTGGTGATTTTACAAGGGCTGAGATAATGGCTCGGTACAAGGAATACAGGTTGCCAACCAACTAGGTGTGGAAGATTTGATAGTTGTGGAAGACTCTAAGGTGGCAGTGGGTTGGCTGTTAAATCCAGAAACAGTTTCTCTGGGGTTGCAGGTATCTTCTTAAGAAAGTTAATTGGCTCACAACGAATATGTCAGTAAGCTTTCAGTGGGTTAGCAGATTGGCAAATGCTATGGCTGATTCTTTGGCTAAACAAGGGGTCTCAAGGGCTGATTTATTTTGGGCTACCTTATGATTGTATTCTGTTAAGAGTGTGGTTATGCTCTCACCTCTAACCGTCTAACGGGAGGTAACAGCTCGTGCCTCCTCTTAGGGTGAATGTGCATTTCCTTTTCTTATTTATAAGATCATTATTCACAATTCAGTTTGCCTCTAGCAAAAATTTAAGGCTCGATAGGAAGGGGAGGAGTTAATGGCTTTTGAAAGTTTACAGAGCTGCACCGACGACTGTTACACCAGCGACCACAAAGGGTAAGAGCTTCACCAGAGACTGTTACACTGGCGACTGGCGACAGATCTCAGGTTAGAGAAGTTGTTTTGACAATGGGGGGTGAGGGGCTTTAGAGTAGTAGGAAGATGGCAGTTTGAGGTAACGATTGAAGCTAAGCTCTTCAAGTTTGAAGAGGAACGGACCAAAGGAAGGGGTGTATTGAAAATCAGAGAGAGTAATAAGGCGACAATATTGGTAACGGAGGAGGTTATAGTTTGGGTGAAAGGTTTTGTTGACGGTGCTATTAACTCTTGTAAGGAGGAAGGCTGGAAAAACTCTATGTTAGTCCCAGGCAAGACTTTTGAAGTTGAATTGAAGAGGAATAACAAATGATGGTTCATTACTATGACTGAGCTATTTGGCACAAATGGAAAACAAATGGTCTGTGTGTCGAAAGGAAAGAAGTAGAAACAGTGGTTGGCCTTTGTGGAGGAGTTGCAGTCCTTCCTTGTAGCCTCGGAAAGAAAGAAGACGGAGGAAGTGAAGGCAACTGGTCAAAAGTCCAAAGATCAGGGCCGAAAGGTTTAGGAGGAGGTGGGTACGAACGAGACTACTGGGAGTGTAGAAGTGCAAGGCTCATTGACTCCTGGTTTGGCGGTTGTTTGTTCTTCTAATCACCGGATAATATTGGCGGGAGCTGGGACGGATGAATGGAAAAAAAAAGAATGGTGTTGGTGGCTGATAAGGGAGTAAAAGATTGGAAGAAAGTCTTGAATGCAGTAGCAAGGGAGATAGGCATTGATAGTGAAGCAATGTTATTTCTGTTTGCAGAGACGAAAGCCGTTCTTGATGTAGGCGACCAGGAGCTAAGCTTCAAAGCAGTGGTAGTGGATGGAGGCCTTATACAGGTTCAGAACTGGAGCCCAGTATGTAACGAAGTTGAGGTTCAAGACGGATGCACTCGGCTGAAGCTGGTTGGCCTTCCCTTCAATCTCTGGCGGGACTCTGTTCTTGAGCAAGTTGTTCAGAGCTTAGGAGGTATGTTGTTGGAAGCTAATAAAAGAAACTTGGGTGCTGTTGAGCTTTAGGTCGCTGGAATCAAACATGAGAACCTGCCTAGGTTCTTCGAAATTTGTTCAGCTGGTGCTAGGTACAGGGTGTGGGTGGCGTTAGAAGTCGAACAGTCGTGGTGGGGAAGAACTCCCAAGGTTGAAGATGAAGGTGAGCTGGCAGGGTGGTGGACATGTGGAGGAAAGAGAATGGGTAGCGAAGATGAGTTGTAGGGGAAAACTAAAATAGTAATTAATCAGTCGATTGGGGTAAACCAAACGACAAGTCAGCCTTAAGGAAGTTAATTCAATTTTTTTTTGAATTAAGTAAAATTAAAGCGAGCAACCTATCTTTTGCTAATGTGGCGAAGAAATTAAGTGGACCAAGCTGGGTACACCGAAATGCTTGGTCTGAACCGGTTGAGGTTATTGGGTCGTCCACTAAACCGGGGTAAAGGTTCAAGGACCCATGTGATAACTTAAAAACTCACGTGGGTCGGGGCAAGGAGATGGAACTAAGGCCAACTGTAGACAGAGCTTACGGTCTATTTTTGTCCAAAGAGGCGAGAACTGATGGGGAAAAGTTGCAGCGACGGAGAACAGGCAAACAATGTGATCTATAGTGGGTGTCCCACTGAGATCAAGAGGACCCTAGCTCTTTGCAACGCTCCTCAAAGAGACTGAACCCTAGATATGCAAGAGAGAGAATTGAAGAAAGGGAGGAGATGGACGAAGGATGGGTGCACTGCAGAGTGAATGATGAAGACTCAGATGATAGTTCAAATGATAGTACCAACATTGGAAGTGTGAATGATGATGGTGGTTATGACACAGGCGATATGGGTTTGTTGAACATTGCAGGTCTTTTTCAGGGGGACATAGAGGAGAAACGGAGGATCATTCCAGACGACCAGAAAGCTCCGACAAATGATGGAAGAAGTCTTGGGTCTGCTGAAGTAAGTGGGGCTGAAGACTCTAGTGGGAATAATCCATCCCCAAGATTTCAGATTGTGTAGACCTTTGGGCTTGGCTACTTTCGCTGTTTGGGAGTAGTTGGAGTCTACCAGTAGAAGTTCACATGCTCTTCAACCATTCTACCTTTTATTGGCCTACAACAATAGGGAGAATTATGTGGAGATGTGCTCGTGCTGCCTTGATTTGGACTCTTTGGGAAGAAAGGAATATTAGAATTTTTCAAGAAAAGGAAAGGAGCAGTTGGGAATTGAAAGATTGTGTGTTAAATAGGGCAATACCTTGGTTGAAGACCTTGGAAATCTTTCATCAATTCTCCTTTAATGACCTTTGGAGAAATTGGTTAGCAGTAGCGAGGTGTTCATCTCTAAAGGACAAATCAATTACAAGCTAGTCTTCTCCATTCGAAGGCTCACTGAATTTGAACTTTGATGGAAGTAGCATGGGTAATCTAGGATTATCCGGAATGGGGGATGCTTTGAGAAATGAGAARGGAGAGATTTTGTTGCTCTACTTAATTCCCTTGGGAATTGGGGACTCCATCAAGGCAGAACTTTTAGCTGCTGTACAAGGGGTGCAATTTGCAAACCAGCTGGGGGTACAACACCTAACAAT
>NW_010729197.1:342442-356719 GCF_000365185.1 Nelumbo nucifera
TGGGGAGATCAGCAAATACTTTGTCAGATGTGCTAGCTAAGAAAGGGGTAAATAGGGAAGAATTGTTTTGGGCTCAGTTGTGATTCTTGCTTTTCTTTCCTAGTTTACTTGTAAGATTCAAGGAGGGGCTGCAGCTCGTGCCTCTCCCTGGGATGTTGTATGAACTCACTTCAGATTGTGCAAGGCGCAAAAGGGGTAAATCGGGAGAACTTGAAGCAGAGTAGGAATACACCAACAAGGGGTAAACCATGGGGAGAGAGGAAAGATTGCCATGTTGTCCAAAGGACAAAAATGCTTCCCAACCAACTCGGGGAGACAGATAGTTACCAACCCTCGGGACAAGAAAGGGAGGCTGATAACGTTAGCCCGTGTCCACCTCTAACCTTCTAGTCGAACCCAGGTAACCAAGTGAATTCAATTTTTGCTACTGATGCATTTTCCTGTTCCAAGTCCAGCAACCCTTGCATGTGTAGCCAACCAAGGTGGTGGGTCCTCTAAGTTTATGGAGAGGGTGATGAAGGACTATGGGGAGGTGTTGGAAGGAAGGTATAGGAATGAGGTATGGGAAATTATTGAAAGAATATTTAGTGAAATTGAACAAAATATGATGTGGAGGAAGGATATAAATGAGAGAAGAGGGGAGGGGTCAATTGAGAGGAGAGAAGGAAAGGAGGGGAAGATTTAGAGAGGACAGTGGTGGAGGGATCTAATAGAGAGGACTCAATAGCAGAATTTGTGGGGAAGTTGGGATATAGGATGGAAAACTTGAATGTTTTGAAAGGTGGCCTATAGAAGGAGGAAATCAAAATAAAGAAAAGAAAGCTGAGTGAAGTTGAGAGACTGAAAAGGGATGTGGAAGGTGACAAGAAGTTTGGGGTAAAAAAGGAGATAGAAGGGAAGGGGSGAAGTTGTGGTTAGGTGAAGAAGGGAATTAAGGAAGAAGCGATTATGAAGATACTTGGACTGTGAGGGGTATAGGAAGTGCAAGGAAAAGAGCAACGATTAAAGAGGTAATAAAGAGGTTTGACCTAGACATTGTACTAATGTAGGAATCCAAGAGAATGGAGTTTAATAATAGATGGGCAAGGAGTGTTTGGAAAGCTAGGGGGATTAGCTGGGTGGCTTCTCCCTCGTGGGGTGCTTCAGGAGGGATAGTGACAATGTGGAAGAGGGATGTGGTTGAAGGATTGGAGGAATTGATCGGAAAATACTCAGTCTCCCTGAAGTTTAAGCAGCAAGAGGATGGTTATGTGTGGGTGCTAACAAATGTTTATGGACCAAATGATTACAGAGAGAGAATGGAATTGTGGGAGGAACTGGCTGATGTCAGAGGGCTATGGGATGAGCCCTGGTGTGTGGGTGGGGATTTCAATGTGATTAGATTCTTAGAGGAAACCAATAATACTAATCAGAGGGTGACAACTAACATGAGGAAGTTTAACCGGTTTGTGGATGCCTTTGAACTCAAAGAGATACCTTTAGCCCATAAGACATTCACTTGGTCAAATCTCCAATCGAGTCCCATCTGCTCTAAGCTGGATAGGTTTCTATTCTCTTTGGATTGGGAAGAACATTGGGGGAACTTAGCTTCTAGAGCTCTTCCTAGATTGACCTTTGACCATTGGCCCATAGTGAGATGCAAGGAGGAAAGGAGGAGTGGAGGACTTACCCCTTTTAGGTTTGAAAATATGTGGGTTACTCCATCCTGGGTTTACTAAAAGAGTAAGGGAGTGCTGGAATGAGTGTAACCCAGTGGTGGAATGGGAAGGGATGAGGTTCTTCCATAAGAAACTACAATTTTTGAAAGCAAAGATCAAGGAGTGGAATTAATTGGAGTTTGGAAGGCTAAAAGAAAGAAAGAGAACCTTGAGGGACCAACTTGAGAGCCTTGACTTGAAAGAAGAAAGGGGAGAATTTGGAGAGGCAGACAAGGAACAAAGAAGAGGTTTGAGAAGACAACTAGAGGAGTGCCTACATAAGGAGGAAATAAGCTGGAGGCAAAAATCTCGATGTAAATGGCTGCAAGAGGGAGATAGAATACCAAGTTTTTTCATTCTTTGGCAAATGGGAGGAGAAGGAGAAATTTTATTTCCAGACTGGAAGTGGATGGAGTTGTTTTAACACAACAAGATGAGATAGTAGGGGCCTTTGTAGGACACTTTAAGTCCATCTTAAGAAGGCCTTTAAGTAGGGGGGTGTGGTTTGAAGGAATGGACTGGCCAAATGTAGGGGCAGATAACAAGCGGGGGTTGGAAAGAAGTTTGAGTTGGAAGAGATTACGAAGGCTGTGTTTTCTATGGATAAAACAAAAGGTCCAGGCCCGGATGGTTTCACAATGGCTTTTTACCAAGACTGTTGGGATATTTTGGAAGGTGACCTTTTGCTGGTGTTTGAGGAATTTCATAGGAGAGAAGTTGTTAACCTAGGAGTGAATTCCACCTTCTTAGCTTTGGTTCTAAAATGGATAGATGCATCCCATCCAAAGAATTTCAGGCCAATTAGTTTGGTAAGTAGCTTGTATAAGATTCTAGCAAAGGTATTGTCTTTGAGATTGGAGGAAGTATTGCCAACTATCATTACACCAAATCAAGGAGCTTTTGTGAGTGGAAGACAAATTACTGATCAAATTCTAATTGCTAATGAGAGTGGAGAATTTCAGGAAGGATAGAAAGAAGGGAGTGGTATGTAAGTTGGATCTGGAAAAGGCTTATGACTTGGTGGATTGGGATTTCTTGAAGAAAGTTATAACCAAATTTGGGTTTGGGGTTAGGTGGTGCAAATGGATTATGGGGTGTGTTCGGATTTTCCATTATTCTGTGCTAGTGAATGGGACAGTGGTAGATTTCTTTCCAGCCATTAGGGGCATAAGACAAGGGGACCCCCTATCTCCCTTCTTGTTCACACTGGTTGCTGATGTTTTGGGGAGATTGATTCACAGAGCAATTCTAGGGGCCTCCTAAGAGGTTGGAGATTTGGAAGGGAGGGAACCCCCCTTACCCACTTGCAGTTTGCAGATGACACGATTCTATTTTGCGAAGGAGGAAATTTGAGGTATATTAGGAATATGAAATTGATGATACAACTCTTTGAACAAATGTCCAACCTGAAGGTGAATTTTGAGAAAAGTTGTGATGGGTGTGAATTTGGAGGAGAGAGAGAGATTAGGGAGAGAGTAGAATTGCTAGGGTGTGAAGTCTCAGGGTGGCCATTGAATTATTTAGGGTTGCCATTGGGAGATAACCCAAAGAAAGAGAGTTTCTAGAATCCRGTGGTGGAAAGATTTGAAAAGAGACTTGTCTCTTGGAAAAAGAATTACCTTTCTCTTGGAGGGAGGATTACATTGATTAGGGCTACTCTAGCAAATTTACCCATTTATTTCCTTTCAGTGTTCAAAATCCCAGCAAAGGTATCTAACAAATTGGAGAAGATGATGAGAGATTTCCTTTGGGAGCCGGGAGAGGAGAAGAGGAACCATAGGGTGAGCTGGGAGGTGGTGACTAGAAGCAAAAATCGTGGTGGTTTGGGGCTTGAGAACAGTAGAAAAAAGGAATTTTGCCCTTTTGGGGAAGTGGTTGTGGAGGTTCCCACTAGAGAAGGAGAAATTATGGGTTAAAGTAGTGGTAAGCATACATGGGCTGGAGCCAAATGGATGGGATGCTGGAATCCAAGTTAGGACTACAAGTGCGTCACCTTGGAAAGCCATTCATGATTTGTTACCAGTCTTCTTCCCTCTTTATCAGGCATGACTTGAATTTAGTGACTCCATAAAATTCAGGGAACAAACTTGGGTAGGGAATGCCCCTCTAAAGGACTAGTTTCCTTCTTTGTATGCCCTCTTTGATTTGAAAAATGAGTCAGTTTCTTCTTTCATTACCCCTTTCTCTTCCATTTCTGGGTTTGAGGAGGGCTGTGAGAGACTTAGACCTTGGTAGTATTTCGAGTCTCCTTGGACTTCTTGATAATGTTTTTATAGACCCTGCTAAGTTGGACTCTAGAATCTAAACCCCCCACCCCCACTAGCTCATTCTCCTGTTCCTCTTTCTTCAAAGTCTTAAACCAGTCCACCAGTTTTGTAGCCCTCCCTTTCCTTGTTAATGAGGTTTGGTGCAGACCAATTCCTCCTAGGGTTGGTAGTTTTTGCTGGGAAGCTTCTCTAGAAAGAATAAACAGTGGTGATCTGCTCCAAAAGAAGAGACCCAATACTTGTTTGTCCCCTCACTGGTGTGTTCTTTGTAAAGCTGATGGGGAGACTGGTTTTCACCTATTGGTGTCGTGCCAGTTTGCAAAGTCTATTTGGGAGTGGGCTTTCTCCCTCTTTGGGTGTAGTTGGAACCTTCCATCAAACTTGCAAAGTCTTTTTTCCCTTTATTTTTTCAGGTAGTGTATGCAAAAGGGGGAGAACCATGTGGAGATGCCTGAGAGCTGCAGTATGCTGGTCTTTATGGGAAGAAAGAAACTCCAGGATCTTCTCTGAAGTAGAGAGAGGTGCTGAAGAACTGAGAGAACTGATCCATATAAGGGTTGTACAGTGGCTGAAATCCTCTGAGCTGTTCACAGATTACACAGTGAATGACTTGTTGAGGAAGTGGGGTGAGCTTGCAAATTGTACCCAGACCAAAACAGTAATGAGTGTGTCTTGGACCCCCCCAGCTGCTGGTTTCCTAAAACTAAACTTTGATGGGAGTAGTAGAGGGAATCCTGGACACTCAGGGGTTGGGGGTGTTTTTAGGGATGAGAATGGGTGTGTTTCTGCCTTGCTCTCAGGTCCAATTGGAGTGGGTGACTCTCTCAGAGTCGAGATCTATGCAGTTATGGAAGGAGTCTAGAGAGCTAAGGAGATGAATATAAGAAAACTCATAATTGAAGGGGACTCGGAGGTGGTGGTAGGGTGGCTGAATAAAGACAACAGTGGCTTATGGAATTACAGCAATGTGAGGAGGAAATTTAGGTTGCTGGTTTGAGAGATGGAAGTTAAGATCAGTTGGGTGAAAATATCAGCCAACTCTTTTGCTGATGGGTTAGCTAAACAAGGGGTGGAGAGGGAGTCAATGTTTTGGGCACAGGTGTAAATTTTTTCTCTTTTTCTTGGGGGCTCAAGCTTCAGTTGGAAGATAAGAAAGTTTTATCTTCCCCTTTGTAATTATTTCTGTGATTAATTAATGAAATGCATGATTGATAAAAAAAATCATTATTCACTTACCTAATAAAAGAGGGAGATAAGTAAAATTCAGTGAGTGAGAGTGCATATGTGGCTGCTATCAAGGACCTTCTTTGCTGCATCACTTCTGTGGTGGTAATTGTGATAAAAGTCAGTGTTTTAAAAGTGCAAGGGGCCTTTTAAGGTGCAAAGTTTTTTAAAACAAAAAATAAAAACAATATTAATTCAGAAAATTACAAACTTGAATTTTTAAAGAAACTGTGTTTTAAAAATCCTATTGACTCCTAATTAAAATACATAAATGTAACACATAAATCATATTCAAAGTGAAAATATAGAAATAAAATCAAACACAGAACATATTCAAGCACTCAACAATTCAAGCATGTGAAACTTTCAATCTGTTTATTTCTCTCCCACTTGCATTACTTTAGGTACCTAATATGATGTTAAGCACCTTGCATTTCTAATTCTATGAAATTGGCCCTCTGCCGCTGTCAAGGTCCTTTGAGGCAAGCCCAGGCAAAGCCCTTTCATGGGTTCTAAATTTTTGGCCTGTATATAAAAAGTTTGGATTTGTGATTTTAATTGCAGTTCATATATTTTAGGATTAGGAATCACATGTTGTTGGATTAAGAATGTCTTGTATTTAGAAGAATGAGAAAACAATACTAGCAAAAAGGTGAATTCGGATTAGCTGAATGCTTTAGCTGTTCAGCGGGCTGTGGAACTAATGATGCGGTTCCATGCCAGTAATTAATTCATGGGCCCCACTGTAAAAGATGTGGGCCCATGTATTTAATACTGGTGTGGAACCTTATCATTGGTTCCACAGCCCGCTGAACAGCTAAAGTGTTCAGCTAAACCTTGCTAAAAAAATGGGGTTTTGTTAGAGAAGCGACAAGTGAATGTTATTTGCTACTATCTCATCCTTCTTGATACAAGACATTCTTCATCAAACAACATTTGATTCCCAACTCTATTAGTGAACTGCAAATAAAGAAAATAATACAATCTCTGTATGTATGATCTAAAAATTTAGGACCACCACATGGGCTTGTTTGGGCTTGCCTCAAGGGGCTTGGTCTGTTCCAGCCACTATGCAAACTAAGATGCATGCCAGGGCTGAGGTGCAAGGTGCACAAGGTGCATGCCTTTTCATAAGGACTGCCTCGGGCAAGGCACATACCTTGAAATGCGCCTTTCCTATGCACTTAGGTGCACCTTTTAAATCACTGACAAAAATATCCTGCTGCACTGGATTCCTTTCAGTACAAACCTTCAAAAGAAAGGATGGCACTTTAACACATTTTGGGCCCTGAAATGGATCATCATTTCATTGCATATGTCACATCACAATTTTTAATTCCTGTTCTATTGGTTGTCCTTGGAATTTCTTGATACTTGTTAGGCCCAGAATAGAAGATATGATTAATTTGGGGGGAGGGGGCAATGTATGGGCATATTGGGTGAAAATTATCAGTGTGTCTAGTCTCAATGTCAACGTAGAGGATACATGTGAATGTTGATATAGATTTTGGTGATTTACGTGCTAGTTAGTAAGAGTCACATCTTTTGTATCAACTTTAACTGGAATATTCCTCTTTTTCCCCTACAGCAAGAAGCAGAAAAAATCAAGGTGAAGCAGGACAACAAGGATAAATTCGTCAGCCAGGGAACAGAGGGAAGTGTGAGCAGGTGTCTTCTTGTCTTTGTAATTTTTAACTATTATTTGTTACTATAAGATATATAGTTATATCTGCAAGATATCTCTATCCTAGATCTTTGGGGTGCTTGGCACTTTTCTCTCTGTAAAATAATATTACATATTTGTTATTAGCAACTAATAATGTGAACAATTATCCATCAATACACACATTCATTTACATTTCAGTGTTTATAAATCATCTTTATCATCTAAGCCTTATCCCAACTATATGGGGTCGGCTATATGAATCCTGTTTCACCATTCTTTTCTGTTTAGTGCTATATCCGTTGTTAAAATATGAGTGCTTAAATCATTTCTTACTATTTCAACCCATGTCCTTTTTGGTACGCCCCTAGCTCTTCTAGCCCCTTCAACTTGCAACAGATTGCTTCTTCTTATAGTTGCTGTAGATAGTCTTCTATGCATGTGATTGACTGACTGAACCATCTTAGTTTACCTATTGAAGCTGCTCCCAGGTTCTTTTAAATGACTTTTTTTTGAGCCTATACTTTCTAGTTTTTCCACTCATCCATGTTAGCTCACGCATTTCTGCCACACTCATTTTTTGGACATGTTCTTGCCTGCCCAACAGTCTTATTCCATAGAGCATTGCTGGTCTTACAACTGTTTTATAGATTTTTTTTTTCTTTTAACCTAAGTGGTATGCATATTAAATGTCTATTAATGTGTCCAACATTAATTTCAGTGTTCATAAATAATATATTTTTTAATATGTGGCATGCATATTATTATTGTATTCTTTTGGTGGCTTGTTTTAGTCTCCTAACTTAGATTCTTTGGGTTATGGCATGGTCCAGAGAACCTGTCTTATTTTGAAAGGAAAAGAAACAAATGGCCCATTAATCATATAAAAAAGAATGATGTGCAGAAAGTATAGACATTCTCCCCTTTAAATAGGAGGAATCAATGGCCTTGATGATGGTGATGTACTTGCATTTCATAAGAAAGGTAAATCTTTGACATCCAGCATGAACACTTCGTTTAGATAGGACCCAAGATCAGCTGAATGTGCAGCAGATTCCAAGTTGAGAGGTGTTAATATGAAGGACATGTACTGGGGGTCTGCCATTAGGGAACAGTCATTTATAAAACTTCTCAGATGTTTTTGGTTTCTTTTTGGGCTCATGGTTAGCATGTTCTGTGCCAAGCTGAGTCTAATTTCTTGTATTATTTTGCACTAGACCTCATTAATAAAGTTATCATTGATCATTTACTGATGAAAAATAACAATGATAATAATAACATATCTTTTTTGATGGGTAACTGAAGTTTATTAAAATAAAGAGGAAAACTATTTACATGGAGGCCAAGCATCCCTTAGATTAGGTAGTTGAGAAAGCTACTTCCCAAAAAATATTTCTGTACACTTTCTCTTACATCCTTATATTTTTCTCTCATGTTTTTATCCATTTACTGTCTGTATAATCTAACAATCTGATACTGATATCATACTCTCTGGGTGTAGATACATTATGAAGAAGGATATATCTGCTCACAAAAAGAAAAAGGAAGAGAATGCTGATTTTCATTTGGCTCAGCATATAATGCAGAACAAACAATATAGTATGTCTGGTCAGGCAGATGACGAATATGATTATGATGGATGTCCAAGCAAAAAGCGAGATAAGAGAAGGGCAGATGTGCATAAGCATAAATCAAGTGAGAATGCTAATATTGCAAAGCRCATCTTGACTCAGCAAGAACGCTGTCAATTTTGTTTTGAGAACCCAACTAGACCAAAACATCTTGTAATTTCTATAGCAAATTTTACATATTTGATGCTTCCACAGTGGCAGCCCATTGTACAAGGCCATTGCTGCATTTTGCCTATGCTGGTGAGAGCCAATATGATATTTCAATTCAACATCTGGTCTTTTGTTGTCACTTTATTTCTCTTTCAAACATTGTTTTTCATGAATGTTTTCCCATTTACAGCATGAATCAGCTACAAGAAATGTTGACAATAATGTGTGGGAAGAAATTCGCAATTTCAAGAAATGCCTCATTATGATGTTTGCAAAGCAAGAGAAGGACGTTGTGTTTCTTGAAACTGTTATTGGGTTGGTGCAGCAGCGTCGACATTGCTTGGTTGAGTGCATTCCTTTGCCTCGAGAGATTGCAAAGCAGGCTCCTCTATATTTTAAAAAGGTGAGGGACTGCGATGTTTTATGTAGTTTGTCTTTTGAAGTACATTATAAGTTAGGCCCTGTTTGGATAAGCTTTGGTTTTTGAGCTTTGGGCTGTGAAAATCAAAATTGAGGCAAAAAGTGTTTTGAGCATTTGCTAAGAATTTCTTTTAAAAACACTATCTGAAGCCAAAACACTCGTAAGCCCTATAGTACAAATCCTAAAATTAGGTCTTTGAGCTTTTGTGCTTTAAAAGCACGGACATCAAAGGATTCAAAGCTTATCCAAATGCAGCATAAGTTATTAAGCAAATTTCATAAAAACTTTCTTAGAACTAGTTGGAAAGTTCATTTTTCTTGTGAACCTTTTTAGATAAAATGATATTTATGTTAAGAAGGCAGAGAGAAAGGAGTGTAAGGATGTAACCATGACAATGTGATGTATGCACAGCAAGTTGGCCAGAGAATGACCTAGTTACAATTGATTGCAATTGCTTCAAAACTATGAATAAACTTAATACTTCGACAATACTTGGGGAAACTTTGGAATTAATATTGAGAACAAAAAGGTGGTCTATCTGTTCACTTACAATTTAAACCTAGAGACTCTGTGCTGTGTCAAGGTTATATCCTTAATACACTTGGTAATATGATTAATTTTTTTGATCAATAACTCTGAAATGATTTCATTAATTAGAAAAATTATGGTACAACAAGAGGTTGTGAAAGAAACCAGCTTTAAAAGCTCACCCAAGATAGAATTACAAACGTGCCCAAAACATATGTGTTCTTTGAACCCCTTGCTTCGCTAARCAATCAGCCAAACTGTTGGCTGATCTCCTCACCCATCCCACCTGGATTGTGTTATGTCCCAGAAACTTCACGCAGTTCTCAGACTCACAGCAGAATTCACACAACTTGAACATCAACAAAAGAAACTGGTATTCATTCAGAAGAAAACATTAACAGTTGGTCGGTACTTCGAGAGACCGCCGGCTCTCCCAATCACTCACAGTATTCTTCACTCAAGAAAAACATACCTCCCCCCATCTGCCAAAGCCCCTTCTTATACTCTTCTCACAGCATAACTGACTCCCTCTATAAATGCCCAGCTGGCCAAGTTATAAATGCCCAACACTCTTCTTATTCCTAACTGACATGGCTATAAATGCCTCAAGACTCTCCTTATTCCCTTCAGCTATAATTGCCCCCATGTGTTCAATTGTTCAATTATTTCCCCCCTTAGCCGATTGTTGACCTTTCCTCTTCCTGGCATACGTAAGGTTAATTGGGGGCCTATCAGATTGTCATGTCCCTTGACAACCATTTAAATCTTCGGAATTCATTCTTCAGCTGCCACGTCACCCCTTCCCCTTTCTGTAACCATTTTATCACAGTTTCTGAGTCTCCCTCAATGATCAGTCTATTAATACCCAACTCTTTAGCCTTCTCAACCCCATATGCTGCAGCTAGAAACTCTGCCCTTGCCACATCACCTTGCTCCACAGGACCGGAGTACAGAGCAATGATGTTTCCATCTTCATCTCTAATGTTCCCCCCAATGCTTGAGGGGCTTGGATTACCCACACTACTCCCATCAAGGTTCAGCTTCTTCCAGCCATCTGTTGGAGGGGACCACACCTCAAAAAGCTGTTGTCTTGTAAATGAAGAGGCAGCAATAAGTCCCCAAACCCTAAAGAAGTCTTCGACCTTAAAAACTGAAAACATCTTCAAGCTTTTTGCCCATTGTGCCACCCTCAATGTTATTGTTTCAACCAAGGCTTCCTTACATTTTTCTTTTCCTTCAAATATTCTTGCATTTCTTTCCTCTCAGACAGTCCAAAGTAGTGCTGCTCTAGTAATCTCCATAGGATCTTACCCCTCCTTGTCGTGCCACTAATACCAATAGGGCTGAATAAACCTTCCAATCTGTCAGGAGAAGACGACCTGCACCCAAAAAGGGAAGTAAACCAATTCCAAATAAAACTGACAAAAGTACATAATATTAGGAGGTGGAAAGCAGTTTCACCATTCATCTTACATAGGACACACTAGTTAGAGGACAAACACCAATTTGGCCTTTTTCTTTGAAGTACATCAAAAGTATTAATACAACCATGAAATACTTCCCAACAAAAAGCACTGACCAAATTTCTTTGACTGGGAAAGGATGAGAGGAGGTGGCAACCAACGAGTGTAGAAAGGATTTACAAGAAAACAACCTGTCAGAATTAGGACCCCAAATCCTAGAATCTGAACCACCTTCTCCCAAGAACATTGAGTTCAGCAAGCCTAACAGCTCGGACATTGCAAGAAGTTTAGATTCTCTGAGGTTCCTGTTAAAGCCAAAGTTCCAATTCAACCCTGGGAGGTGAGAAGGTTGACTTAGTAAATCTGAAATAGGCCTACCCTTGAATCTGGAAAGATCAAAAAGAGAAGGAAATTTCTCACACAAAGGAGTATCCCCAATCCACACATCCTCCCAAAATCTAATTTTACTACCAGAAAACAAGTCATACGTGATATGATTTAGGAAAGTTGGGAGAAAATCATGGATGGCTTTCCAAGGAGTATCCAAGGTGGCCCTACGGAGGCATCTAGCATCCCATCTGTTGCTCGACATGCCATGAATGCTTGCCACAACTTTGTGCCATAATTTTTCATTTTCGTTTGGAAACCTCCAAAGCCTCAAGGCCTGATTCTTCAATCTTACATTAGCAATTGCCAAGCCCCCTTCATCTGTCAATGTCACCACCTTTTCCCATCTATCCACATGATCTTTCTTAGTTTCCCCTGGCTCCCAAAGAAAATCCCTCATGATTTTTTCAATTTTCCTCACTATCCCTTATGGCATCTTAAACACTAACATGTAGTACATCGGAAGATTTGCTAGGGTAGACTTGATAAGAGTTATTCTCCTCCCACTGAGATATAGTTCCTTTTCCACCCCGCCAAGCGTTTATCAATTCTTTCCACCACTGAAGACCAAAAGCAAGTAGATCTAGGGTTATCTCCTAGTGGTAAGCCTAATATTTCAACGGTCACTCTCCTTTCTCACAACCTAGGGAGTCTTCCAGAAGCCTTAATTCGTCCTCTTCAATGTTGATTCCAACCAGTAAGCTCTTTGACCAATTGATCCTCAAGTTGGACATCCTCTCAAAGAGTTYCACAACCAGCCTCAAATTTTCCACTCCTTCCCTATAGTCTCCATCACAAGAAATTAGTGAGTGACCAAAACATTATCCCTCCCCATTGACCAACCCCTGAAAAGCTGCAAATAATTTGCTCTCAAAATCAATTTGTTTTGGGCTTCAGCAATCAAAGTAAATAGAAAGGGAGAAAGGGGGTCATCCTCTAGCCCACGGAATCCCTCAAAGAAATTATACACTGTCCCATTAACTATGATTGAGTAGTGACTAATTTGTAAACAACCCTTAATCCATTTGCACCACAAATTTCCAAAGCCACACCTCATAATATCAATCAAGAAGTTCCAATCCACCAAATCATAGGCTTTTTCCAAATCCAGTTTGATAGCCACTCCTTTCCTCTTTAGTCTCTTTTGAGCCTCCACACATTCATTGGCAATTAAGATTTGGTCAATAATGTGTCTATCTTATACAAAGGCCCCTTGAGATTGTGAAACAAGTGGGGGGATCACCTTCTTAATCCTCAAAGACTAACACCTTTGCTATCACCTTGTAAATATTGGTGACTAGACTTATTGGTCTGAAATCCCCTGGCTTGTTGGCATTGTTCTTCTTTGGGATCAGTGCTAAAAATGTAGAGTTCATACTCAGACTTATCACCCCTCTTTTATAGAATTCATTGAACACTCTGGGCAGATGTCGTTTGATTATGTCCTAATAGTCTTGATAGAAGGCCATTGTGAAACTATTGGGCCTTGGTGCTTTTGATTTATTCATAGAAAAAAACCGCTTCCTTAATCTCTCCCTCTCCAAACCTTTTTTTTCCAAAATTTGGACTTGAGGCTTCCCAGTGTCTTCCTATCAATGCCTTCAGCCCTCCACCTCTCAACTAGGGGTCTTCTATAAATAGACCTGAAATGCTTTGAGAACACTTTAGCAATCTCATTTTGGTTTGTAACCTCATTTTCCCCCACCAATAGAGAATTGATCATGCTCTTCCTTCTTCTTCCATTTGGAATGGCATGGAAGAACCTTGTATTTCCATCCCCTTCTTTGACCCACCTCTCTCTTGATTTTTGCTTACAACAAATTTCCTCCCTCAATAAAGTTTCTCTTAACTCTTTCTTTAGAGACCATCTCAACTCCCTTTCACCTTCACCTAAGGATCCTTCTATCTCTTTGCTATCAATTGCCTCAATCTGGGAAATTAAGTCAACTTTCTTCTCCTCTAGTCTTTTGAACTTCTCCCTATTCCACTCCTTGATCTCCTTTTTCAACAATTGGAGTTTCTTTAGGAACTTTTGGCCTTCCCACATTGCAGACTGGTCCAGTCTATTCCACTAAACCTTCGCATTCTCTTTAAACTCCGGGTGAGTGAGTCACATATTTTCAAATCTAAATGGAGTTGGGCCACCATCATTGATTCTCTCAAACAAACAGATGGGCCAATGGTCTGAGGTAATTCTAGGGAGATTTCTCCCAACTAAATCTGGCCAATGCTCTTCCCAATCTGGTGAGACTAAAAATCTATCAAGCTTGGAAAGAATAGGGTTTGTTTGAAGGTTTGACCAAGTATAGCAGGATTGTCCTAGGGGAATATCTCTTAGCTCAAAAGCTTCAATAAAGGAGTTGAATTTCCTCATGCTTGATGTAGTTCTTTGCCTTCCCCCAGATGTCTCACTTACTAGACACCAAGGTCCTTCCCAGAGGCCCCTAATATCCCCAAGCTCCTCCCACATTTTATTCCTTTCTCTATATGAGTTTGGCCTGTAAACATTCGTGAGAACCCATTCAAACCCATCTTGCAAGCCCTTCAACTTAATAGAAATTGAGAAATTGCCCACTAACTCTTCCAAACATTGAACAACTTCTCTCCACATTGTTATTGTAATCATTCATGGAGAGAGAGAGACGAGAGAGAGAGAAAGAGAAGAAGAGGAAGATATGATTGAGAGACAAAAAAACCAACTGCTTCTGGCTGCCGCCAGTTTAGTTATTTATATTAACTTAATATAAAAGGAATGGGAGATTACAAGTATGCCCCTGGTGGAACTCCCTAGAAACAAACTAATAAGAAAGAAAGTAATTAACTGACTGATAGCATCTTAAGCTGAC
>NW_010729197.1:360468-382785 GCF_000365185.1 Nelumbo nucifera
CAAGGAGCCAAGACATCACCGTACTGTTTTCTTGGTCCCACCTATCATGTTCAGCTGTCTCACTCTTGGGTTCTTTCACCCTTCCATTTATGTAACCAGCTTTTCCCCTTGCCGTTACATAAAGTTTTACACTTTTAGCCTACTCCAGGTAGTTTAGACCATTTAATGGGGTAATGGGCATGGGAAACATCATGTTTTCACTTTCCATACCAGCTGTGCTGCGGGTCGGTGTAACCCCCGATGAAGTTGAATCATAGTTTGCCATAGAGTATTGCTGAATCAGACCAAATCCCAGACAACTACACAACAACCACAATCAGAACACCAACCCTCAAGGAATTTACTGCTGAAATCAACTCAGTGGCACTCACTAGTAGTCCGACTACAGCCCATGCAATCTAACAATCCAGCATCCAAACGAAGGTATAAAATCAAGAAATAAGGCCTTCACACCATTGGCCATAAAAAAAAACAAGAACACATACCCTGTCCAGCACTTGTACGAAGGTGCCAACTAGGAACTAACTTCACAACATCGAACAGATAAGAAAGGGAGTCTTTTTTTGCATCGTCCTTCTTCTACTAGGGTCTCCTTGATATTACGACCAAGGAAGAACCCAAAGGAAGAGCCGCAAGTAGTCTGCTAGGGTTTCTCTATCTTCCACGTCCAAGAAATCAAAGAAGAAAAGAGGACGAAGTAGGTTCATATGGGAGAAACCGATTTTTTTTTTTTTTTATAGCCCAGAACCTTGCTCTGATACCATGTAATCATTCATGGAGAGAGAGACGAGAGAGAGAAAGAGAAGAAGAGGATTATATGATTGAGAGACAAAAAAACCAACTGCTTCTGGCTACCGCCAGTTTAGTTATATAACTTAATATAAAAGGAATGGGAGATTACAAGTATGCCCCTGGTGGCACTCCCTAGAAACAAACTAAAAAGAAAGAGAGAAACTAACTGACTGACAGCATCTTAAGCTGACAACCCACTAACAGCAACTATAAAATAACAATTAAATAATCCTCACAACAGTTATTAATACCCCCCGATGCACCCAAAATGGAGCAAAGCTCCAATTAATATTCCTATCTACTTCCTGAAGTATGGATTCTTGGATTAGAACAAAATCCGGTCTCTCCTTCCTCAATAACTCTTTTTAATCCTCTTTTTGTGGCACTTCCTAATCTTCATGATCACACCAAAGATTGATCCCAAACTTCAGCTAGCCGATAGGCCTCCTCTCCTTCTTCCTCCCCTAGCACTGAACTCCTTATCCCCTTCCACATCACTAATGAGTTTTTCAACTTCATTTAGCTTCCTTTTTCTTTACTTACTTTATTTTGAGGCTTCTCTTCTTTTAATTTTTTCCGCTTTCAACCCCATTTTACCAGCCAGGTCATCACCGGGTCCCTTACACTCTGATCTTCTTCACTTCTTTTACTCTTTTCCGCCTCCTTTTCTTTCTTCTCCTTAACTAACACCCTCCCAATCTCCTTCCCCTTCGAACCTTCCTGTGATTGATTCCCTCTTGATGTTTCTTTTTCCCTATTTGTATCCAACCCCTTATTAGTCATTGTTCCTTCCTTATTTTTCAGCAATTTATCACCCCTATCCTCAGGAGCACCCACCCCTCCTCCCTTATCACCAATTGTCTCTTTCTCACCCACTCCACCTTCTAATCCCTTGACCATCTCTCCTTCTACCGTCAAGTTCATGGGCAAATCGGAGCCGAGGATGGAAGCTGAAGAATCTGTAGGACCATTAAAACACAGATTAGTATCAAAAACTAAACCAACAGAGTTGCAGAGGTTACTGGTGAATGGCTGAGAAGTAAACACGGGGTAGTTTTAGTAACAAAGACTTTGGTACCCTGCTTCTTTTGGTGCCTCTCCATGCCCCCACTTTCAGAACTAATTAATTGGGAAAGCTTTGAAGGTGTATTTGACTGGACCATCTCAGGACTTGTACCCCTGCCCAGATTATCCTCTATAACCTCCTGGTTCCCCTGATGAATCACCATCTGATCATCTTGCTCTTGTCTCTCGCATGGAATGAGATCCTTACCCCCCTTGGATACCTTTGTTCTCCTCTTGGCATTTTGAAAGATTCTTCAGGCTGCTATCTGGTGTTAGCATCAGACCATCATCTCTGTTTTTATTGGAATGGGTTAGGTCTTCTTGTTGTGAACTCTTCTTGTTAACCTTGTCCTCCCTTCCTTCAAAGAGGGAGACAATATGAAAGTCATCATCACTCTCCACGCAAACTTGAACCGTGTCTCCAAAACTTCCGATGCTAGAATCGTTTTCAGAGAAGTCGTTGTCTGAGTCTTCACAGTCTACCCACTGATCATCTTTGTCATCATCCTTCCACTCCTCCTTAGTCCTATCATAGTGAGGATTAGGCTTGTCGCGTTTCACCCACTGCAACTGTGAAGAGTTTGTTCTTGTTCGACAGTCAGGGGTTGATGGGGATGATGATAGAGCAAGATTACTGTCCCCCATTGCATTACTAAAGCCCCAGCACGTGCCACTTAAGTTATCACGTGGGAGGGTACTAGTTTCTGGTTCATCTCACTGGTTCGACCCAGGTTCCTCTGCTCGAAATCATCTAAAGCTTCTGCAAACTGAATCCAGCCTTGTTTCCTTTTTGCTTCTGTTATGCATACTCTTACCATTTCTAAATGCCTCAGTTAGTTGAATAAAGGTACCCCTGTTATTACTCTTCTTCTCCACCAAGAAGCCTTCTTTGCCACAAACCAACACTCCTTTCCAGCCAAGCTCTGTGATTGCAAGGATTGTACCATCGAGAAAACCTTTAAACCAGAAAATCGCCTCCCTACCCAAAACTACTAAAGCTCTCTTATCTTCTCTGATTTTAATTGCAGATCCTCCACCGATTTCTTCCAGAAGAAATCTCTTCTTTTCCACGACCAATATCTTCCTCCACTTTGTCGCCGGAAAAAAGCTCTCCTTCATTGTCATGTCTCATATTCAAACTCTTCTTTTTCATTAGCAAAATTTTCAACATAATACTAGTTGGCCTACCATCCAAGGTTCCGGTATGGAAGTCAAAATTTTAGTTACTTTATGTATTTAGAAGATGTATGTACAAGGGAAATTGTTTTAAATATAGTTAAAATCAAAAGTAGAACTTAACAAATACAAAGAGGAGGTAAATAATCTTCAGGTGTTATGAAATTACTGTTTTAAAAGCGCAAGGTGCAGGGGCCAATTTGCGCCTGAGGTGCAAGGTGAGGCACATGCCTTTTTGAAGCAAGGCTCATAAATACAAAAAAAAGCTAAAAAATAAAAAAAGTCAGAAAATTAAAAAAAAATGCAAAAAAAGTATTAAACATAATATTAATAAAAATATAAACTTAAATTTTAAAATAAATGTTTTGAAAAACCTATTATCTAAAATTAAAATAAATAAACATAACATGTAAAGCGTATTCAAATGAAAATTTAAAAATAAAATCAAACTTATAAAATATTTTCAAGCATGTAGAACCCACAATCTCTTTTTTTCCTAAATAAAATCAAACATATAAAACATTCACTGTATGAAATATCAATCAGTAAATTCAATATCAATGCCAGCCTACACATTTGGCTTTTGCTCAAACAAGAGCTAAACTTTGGATATTGAAGAATGTAAGGATGTTCTGTGGTAGTCATATTATGTTGATTTGGAATGTTTTGTCACAACACATTATGATGGTGTAGTTTTGTGTGTCTGGATTCTGGAATGCCCTCCTCTTATCCCACTGCTGTCTTGTTTTATACTTTTGATTGTAAAACAAAAATTTATTGAAAGAAAAGAGAATACAATCAAAGATGATATGAAATCTCCAATGTAGCACCACATGGATATTATCCCCAAAACTGCCTCCCCATCAAAGCAGATATTCTAACCCACAAGATAAATCAACATTACTAAAATACAAAATATCCCTAGATGGACCATCCCCAACCCAATTATCAATTTGACTAACATGCAATGACATTTACCTCCCTAGATGTATTARGGCAGCCCTCTTATGGACCATTTGGGAGGAAAGAAATGCTAGAATTTTCCAGGAGGAGAGAAGCATTGCTGAAATAAAGGATTGTATACTGACAAGGGCAATCCTTTGGCTAAAAACTACTTATATCTTTGTGGATTAATCTAGTGATGACCTTTGAAGAAGTTGGGCAGCAGTGGCCTCCACCTCATCCAAGAAAAACAAAACACAAGCAAGTTGGTTACCCCCTCCGGAAGGGGTTGTAAAGTTGAACTTTGATGGGAGCAATCAAGGCAATTCAGGACCTTTGGGTATAGGAGGGATCTTGAGGAATAAGGATGGCAACATTCTGTCTTTATTCTCAGGTCCAATGGGTTATGGCGACTCTACAAGGGCTGAGATATTAGCTGTGGTACAATGACAACAGATTTACAACCAACTTTGAGTGACTAATTTGATAATTGAAGGAGACTCTAAGGCGATAGTGGGATGGATGTTGGACCCAGAAACTGTTGTTTGGGGATGTAAGGATATCATCAAAAAAGTCAAATGGCTTACAAGAACCATGTTAGTTTGATTTCAGTGGGTTAGTAGATCGGCAAATGATTTGGCCGATTCTCTAGCTAAACAAGGGGCTTCAAGGGATTCTCTATTTTTGGCTACTTTGTAACTGTAATCTGAAAAGGGTTGGGTTTAGAACCACCCTTAAGGGGAGGTAATACCTTGTGCCTCCTCTTAAGGTGCTTCATGCTTGTACTATTTCTATCTCTATTTAGTAAAATACCATTCATTCATCTAAAAAAAACAACCAAACAAACACCCCAACAACATAATCCCTCCATGAATCACAATAATCTATATTCCTTTTCGATCCATTTTTTATGGAGATATAATCCTTTTCTATCGGTTACCTCCATTAATTTATTGCAACAACTTTAGACCATTAATATCATTCCTATACCATCCTAAACAAGCTTCCCTTCTTTCTTGACCCCAGAAAGCTCACACTTAACATACTAGAAAGTAGAAACAGAGATCCAGATATTGGAAGATAAGTTTCTAAGGCTCCTATGGAGAACAGTTTTGGTTGATGAACAAAGAAAGCTTCTCTACAGATTGCCTAGGGTTCTCATCTTGCATCGTCTCTTCTTTCTTCTTATTTGATATTTGTTTCTAATCTGCACATCTACAACCCGAGAGTTGCAAGAACAGTGCTGAGTCACAAAATCCTGCATTAGTCTCACCTCTAGTGGGTTGCTGGCAAAGTTCTGAAAGTGTCATAAATCTTAAAGAAATTTGAATCAATTGAATCATGATTGTATTAGAAATCATAAGATTTTTCTATTTTAAAAACTTGTAAAAATTAAAAAAAAAAACTGATCATCATCATCATCCAAGCCTTATCCCAACTATATGGGTCATCTACTAAAACAGATATTACTAAAAATCTAATTATATGTTGAAAAGTAATTCTACCTTATTTTTAGGGGTACAAGTCAGGTACCCAACTCGAAGAATTTGCACAAATTGGGCCCAGGCCTGTTGGAATTTTGACTAAGTGCTAAACTTGAGCCCAAACAAGTTGCAGGTATGCCTATTTTTAATCCATACCTTCCATATATGTACCTAAAAACACAATTTACCACTTATAGAATAGAAGCTTAATGAAAAGGAGAGGAATAGGGAGGCTATTATTGAAGCAGTTACTATTAGAGTGGTTCATTGGGTGAAATCTCTGGAAATATTTCGAGGATAGCTCTACAGATGATGAGAAGAAATTGGAAGGGAGTGGCTAATTCAGCCCCTGCTAAAACCAAGATTGGTCCCCTTTGGTTTCCTCCAGCCTTTGGTTTTATCAAGCTGAACTTTGATGGAAGTAGTGAAGGTAATTTGGGGCCTTCTGGATTTGGAGGAACCTTCAGAGATGAGGATGGGAAAGCCATTGCTCTATTTTCTGGTCCTATTGGTGTAGGCGATTCACTTCAAGCTGAAGTCTTGGCAGTGCTGGAAGGACTGAAAAAGGCAAAGGAGCTGGGATGCCGCAAGCTCATTGTTGAAGGGGATTCAAAACTGGTTATAGGATTGCTGCAAAAAGAGGGGAATGGTCTATGGAAGTTTGCTAATGAAAATGAATGTTTAACCTGCTAGCACAAGGTTTGGAGATTCAGTTACAATGGGTAAAAAGAAATGCTAACTCATTTGTGGATACTCTTGCTAAACAAGAGGTGGGAACAGAACAATTGTTATGGGCTGTTTTGTAAATTGATTTGTGTTTTGTTTTTCTAAGGGAGGGTTAAGAGAGTTCACCCCTCTCCTAGTCACCTTTGTACTTTAATTCTTAATGAAAGCTTCTGTTATTGATCCAAAAAAATGAAGCTTAAAATAATATAATCAAGTTCGACTGGGAAGTCATTTAATAAGCAATAGTTCTACACATTTTATCACATCCCTTTAATCTTTACTTGCACTAAAATCTTATGTGATGAATATCCTTGTTTTTAAATGTTGAATTTTCTATATGTATACATGCATACATATACTTTGAATATCCCAGTATAATCCATTTATTATGCATAAAGAATGTTTTGAGCCTTTAATGTCCATTTTTTCCTATTTCTATCTTCCTTTTTTTTTTTTTCTTTAGGCTGAGCAAACTTGATTTCTTCATATATCTAATGAGATGTCTTTTCTAGATTAGAGTTTTGCTTATGTTATATTTCTTTTGTCTTGTGCTTCTTGTTTGAAGAAGAAAACTTGATTCTTCTTAGTAAAGTACGCATTTCTTGAAAAAAAAATTGTTCCTTTTTTATTTTCTCTCCAGGCAATTGATGAAGCTGAGGATGAGTGGAGTCAGCATAATGCAAAGAAGCTTATTGACACAAGTGAGAAGGGATTGCGTGGTTCAATCCCCAAGGACTTCCCTTACTTCCATGTTGAGTTTGGTCTAAATAAGGGTTTTGTTCATGTGATAGATGATGAAAAACAGTTTAAAAGCAGTTTTGGCCTAAATGTTATCAGGGGAATGCTACGGTTGCCGGAAGAAGACATGCATCGTCGCCGGAAACACGAGTCGTTGGAGGTGCAAAGGCAAGCAGTTGCAAGCTTTGCACGAAATTGGGAGCCTTTTGATTGGACTAAACAGCTGGACTGAGTATCAAGTCATTCATTCAATGGTGTATAGCTTAACCATGTTTTTGTTCTTTGGTGATTATTCTACCATGAGGAAAAAAGCATCAGATGCATTTGAAGGTGCATACAAACTGCACTCTTTAGAATAACCTCTTATTGTGTCTCCTGATTTCTAGAAAAATGATTACAACTACATTGATCATCAGCCATGTGGATTGATCTTCTGGGGTTGAATGCTTTGGTTCTGCCTACAGACTAATTGATGCACAGCCTTTCTGGTATCTTTGCTATAATCTTGAGGTCCAGATGTGTTCAGTTGTACTTGTAGAGGAAGAACATTGCTGCAATATGTAAGGTGAATGTGGGGTAAAAGTGGGAAGAACAATATTTACTAGTTGAGAGAAATTTTAACATCAGTCAATCTATGCATCTTCTTTGTGGATCATATAGGGGAACTGGACCAAAGCAACCTTGTAGCAGTGTATGCATCATATTTGCTATACATGTCTTCTCTTTCATTTCTGTTGTGATATATATACAAGCCTTGTACTATATTTGTGTCTAGGCTGGTATGCCTTTCTATGGTGGAGTTTTTCCCCCTTGCCCCTTGTTAGTCATTCTTTATTTTACCGACAAAGGTTATGGTCTAATATTAGAAGGTTTGAATTTCTTCCGTACTTCAAAGTGAGTTTACATTGCTTTTTGATTCCTGTTGGGTGGGGCTTATTTTGTTGATTCACGGGAAGGTGTAGGGTTGGACCATGGTGAATCCTAGCCCACTTTTAGTTTTGTTTTTTGGTATACAGCCCACCTTTAGTTGGTAAGCTAGGGCTTATATTTGTTTTTTTTTTTGTTTATAATGGCAACATCTTATTGAGCTTCTGGCTGAAGTCCTGGCTCAGTCCAGTTTTTAGCAGGTAGGAGTACGATATGCCAATTGAACATTGTAGTCCTCTTAACTTAAATAGAAGCATAATATTTTGTTACCAGTATTTTTTCTATGATGTCTCAATCCTCAAGACTGAATGCCTTCGGCTGTAGGACTACAGCTTCTTGTCTTCCAAAAATGCTCTCAAATGCTCTCTTCCATCGCCTAGATGCTTTTAAAATCCATGTAGAATTAAAATAATTTTTGATTGTAGACAAACTAGTGATGACTGATGGATCTATTGTAGACAAACTAGTGCAAAATAGGCCATTTCAGGAATTTTCAAGGAATTATTTCATTTCTACTATATGATAATACATGTGATGACTGATGAATAAGATGGATCGAATACCAAATTTAAATGCTATGAAAGATGAAGTAAATTACTCACAGTTTTCTTTTTTCCAAGAGAAATATTCTTGATAATATGGCACGTGGTATGCATAGAAAAATAGGGCGTCAAATTTTTATTGTTGATAGTTCATAGTTGATACTATAGGCTATAGCTTTGTAGCATGTTGCACAATATAGATGAGTATCAAAACAACGAATTCACATCTTTCATGGGGTGCTCTCTGTGGGGCGTCAACTTTTTATTGGATGTGCTGTGGGGCGCCAATGTGATCTTATAACACAACTGAGCATCCATTGGGTACGTCTCCTGTACTTGTCATTGGGAGTTCTCAATGCACAGTTTGGATGTGCTGTGGGGTGTCAATGTGATCTCATAATAAATTTATATCTGCGCTTCACATGCACATCTGAGCGTTCATTGAGAACATCTTTGCCATGAATGTATGATTTGGATGTGCTGTAGGGCGCCAATGCAATCTCCAGAACAACATCAGTTGATACACTGATATGTTAACAGCAGTGGAAAATTTGCCTCTTATAAGAAAGTTTCTAGAAACCTTTTAGTTTTGAAACTTTGGGGGAGAACTCCATATACTACATTTAAAGTTGAGTTTTTGAAACTCAAACGAGTTTAGGATCAACTTGAGAAAAAGACATTTATTTATTTATTTGGTAATTTTTATGTTAAATTAATCTTATTTATTTTCAAATGATTTACATGTTTGAATAATTGACATGCATAAATATACTAATATTTCGTTGGAAATATGAGATTCTTTGCTATTATAAGTAGATATATGGATTTTTTGAAAACAATTTTATATTAAAAATTAAATTTTTATATTAAAAAAATAAATATAAAATAACTAATTTAATAAGGAAAAGTTTCATACATGCATGTGCTTTGTGTCTTGCATTAATTGATTTTCTGTCATTATTTTTCATGGATCATCTAAAATTTTCTTTAAAGTAATACTATATAATTTTTACTTAAGTAATTATTTAGTTATATTATTTAAAATAAAAAATAACAATTATGTATTTTTAGTAGATTGGAGCACACTAGTCGGTGCATCATTTTCAAAGTCATTGGATAATATCTATATATTCCGGTACATTTATTGCAATGAAATTCTTCATAGGAACCATTCATCTTGACAACATATTGAGGTTTGAGAATGATGGGTTCATCAAGGCTTATAAATGGTTGTACTTGTGAATGGTTATTTTCATCATTTTGATATCTATTGTCACCAATCCATAGAATCTTAGATGGCAGCTTAGTAATTTTAATTTCATTATCAACTCTTTCAAGGGTTAGGGGGCAAAATGATGGAACCTACAACTTTGGGATGATTACCAATTGAGGGTTGGCTCGTTGGTGTGTTAGTTGGTTTGTTCTAGCGTTGATGTGGAATCAAATCCTGCAACCAGTATTTTGGGGAAAAGGGGGGGGGGGGCAATCATGCATTTTCAAAGGCAATAAGTGTGTTTCGTATCATTTTTTCACTTTAGCCTTAAATGTCACACCATCCCTTGTTTTTTATTACTTCACTTTTTGTTTTCAAAAATTACCCCCAAAAACTTCTTCCTTTCACATATGCTACAATTTGAAAAACCTATATAATTTATTATATTATTATTATTATCATTATTATTATCTATGTATTACTTAATTGCTTTATTATCTACTAATATTTATTTTATTATTCATTAAATTATTTAATAATTACTTTTAAAGGTGTATTGAAGTTGGTGAACTTTTCTTGGCTCTAAAGTCTGAATGTAGGGAATGTTTTGAAACCTGAATGTTGAGTTTTGAAAAATGACAATTGACCATTTTAACCATGGATAAGAGGAAGTTTGTTTAATTATTTAACAAACAATGAACAATTAATAAAATGAATATAAAAAATTATAAATAATGGAATTAATAAAAATCATGAATAATTAAATATTTTTAAAATTTGAGATATTAATTAATATTTAAAATAAATAGTTATACAAATATTATTTAATTAATTTTTAATATACTTATTTTATAATCAATTAAATAATAATTAAAAATTATGTATTTCATAATTGATTAAGTAAAATTATAAATTATTAAATAATTTAGTGAATAATAAAATAATAAAATAATACACATATAATTAATGAAATAATAATAATAATAATAATTATATAGGTTTTTCAAATTGTAGTATATGTGAAAGGAAGAAGCTTTTGGGGCTAATTTTTGGAAAATAAAAAGTGAAGTAATGAAAAACAAGGGATGATGTAACATTTAAGATTTTAGGTAGTTTGACTTCAAACTCTATAGCTTTAAAGTTTAAGATTTATTTACTTGTTGGTTTTGATTTTTTTATTCTTTTTTTTTAAATGGGAAAAGTGACATCTTAGATTCTATAAAACAATTCCCTAACTTAAATTAATAGATTTTAGGTCTTCAAAGCATGTTAAAAAAATACAATTGAAATGCTATAGGTTAGGTCGGGTCGGTATCGGGTTTGACCCTATAGGGTTAGGTCGGGTTAGGAAATTATGTATTTTAAGGCTGGTCAAGTCTAATTTAGGTTGAGGCATTGTAGGGTTGAGTTAGGGTTAAGACAAACCCGTGCCAAACCCGACCCATTGACATCCCTAGTCCCTGGAACTTTGCTTTGTCAGAAAGTAAAAAATCATCTCATTCTAGCACTTTGCCCCTATCCCTCTAAAGGGTTGATAATGAAATTAAAATTACTAAATTGCCATCCAAGATTCTATTGATTGGTGACAATAGATATCGAATGATGAAAATAACCATTGTAAAGTACAAACATTCTTAAGCCTTGATGAACCCATCGTTCTCAAGATGTTAAGATGAACATTATTGGAAGAAAGTTGAGAAAACGTGCTAAGAGTTAGGATTTTAGAAAAAAACAAGTCAAAAGGGGAAAATGATCTCATAAAATAACATAGGAATATCTGGAACCTAGGAATATGTAATGGAATATTCCATAAAGTTAAGGGATGGTAAAGGCAAAGTGCCGGAATCCTGAAGTTCACGAATCACGAGGTCAATATTGCAAAACAAACTTTTAGGGCGTTAAATATCATTACCTCTAAGTATAGGGTGGTTTTGTAATTTACCATTTCTTCAAGGTGATAATTATGATAAGGATTATAGTCTAGGCCCAGGTCCAGTCCGGTTTGGAGTTCCGGGCCTGAAATAGAAGCCCGAACCCAGGTCTATACAAGCAGGCTCGGGCCAAGTTGGGCCTGATTCTAAACTTATACCTTTCATATATAAAACATTGTACATACACAATATTATATATAATATTTTATATTAAATGATATATAATATATATATAAATTTATTTTATACATTAGGCCCAGGCCGATTAAAATTTACGAGCCTAATGCGGGTGAATCTGAACACAAAACCCAGGCGTAAGCCTAGAATTTTCGGACCCGGCTTCTGCGGTTCGGGCCGAAACGATCACCCCTATTCTTTTGGTAGGTATCACATAAATTGAATAAATTGTATACTTATCCAAGTGTTTGAAAAAATGCTCACAAAGAGTCTCTGGCTTCAGCCTCTCTGAACTTCAAACAAATGTCTGAAGCTTCTCATTTCCATGTATTATTGACATTTCCCTCCCTCTCCTCCATTCTCTAGTACGCACAGACTAGCGCTTTTAGATTCTCAATGCATTTTCAAAGCCTGAAGCTTCCCATTTCATTCAGCTTTTCATCTCCACGATCTGGATTCTCTCAAAACCCTCGAATCATCAATCGTCTCTTGCTGCCAGTATCGGCGAAATATGGAGCTCCTTCGATTAGTAACTGCTACATCTTCGCTCCGAAGAATCGTCCCAGTTCCCCAAGCCTCGTGGACGGTCGTGGAGAAGAAGATAGATTGAAGAGTACATTTGTCAAGGAGGTCGACGTCGTTACTCTTGGTAATCTTTGCGTTGACATAGTTCTCAATGTCCCGAAGTTACCGCCTGCGTCGTTCGAGGAGAGGAGAACTTACATGGAACAGTTAGCGGCCTCGAGTCCCGATAAGGTTGTTTTTACTTATTTGCTATTTCCTGGTTTTTGATTCAAGATTTAATACGTTTCATGGAACATTTTTGTCTTATTGGTTGCTTGGGTTTACGCTTTGGTACAATCGGGCAAATGCTGCTAACTGTTTTATTCGATCTTGTTAGAAGTCAAATTTGGAAAATGTGACTTGTTGAAGTTTGAGAGTTCTCATTAATGTGCTTTATCCCAGATTGGGATGGTGAGCAAGTGGTGCAATATGGGGATTTTGGGTTTGATCATTGCCAGTATTTCTTCTAAGGTAGGTGCTATTCTTCTTGATCTAACAGGTACTAGAAACCATATCTGCCTCATTATATGATTATCTTTTTGAAGGAATTCAAACTGGGGTTGAGTGATAAAAATAGGATATTAGCTTCATGTATATTGTGGTAACTGAATAATGTATAACGTTTATTCTTACAGAAAGTAATTGGGCAGACTAAGAGCTAATGCTCTTGATGGTTTGCAAAGAACTGCCTTGCATAGAGAAAGTGTGAGCATGAACTAACAATTTGAAGTTTCCTTCAAACCCCCCACTATTCAACTAAAAAACTAGCAATTTGAAATTTTGAAAGAAGAGATTGCCAATGGATTTACAGAGAGAGCCTTGTATAAGTACATAACCGAAGACAAACTTGAGTTTGACATTTTRCACTAAACATGGAGTTATGGGACTGGATATATCACATTGTCATTTTTGTGATACAATTGGACATTCAAGTGCTTATCTTTTTTTTTTTTAATTTTCTTCTGGGCATCAATTCTATGATTGTGTTCTATTCTAGTGTAAAATTTTCTTATAATTTACAAACTGAGATTTCATGAGTCATTAAGCCCTTGTTATTCTTAATGGTGTTAAGACATGCAAGGAAACACCGAATTGGTATGCTCATTTGTGTAAAACCTTCATTGAACCACTCCCCCCCCCACCCCCACAAAAAAAAAAAAAAAGAAAAGGATTTACGCCACTCAACTCAATTGTTAGTCAATATGGGTTTAGCTGTTTAGGCTGTATTTTTCTTAACCAGTCAGGCCTGCCTTATACCAACTGGATTCAACCAGAGTATTCGACATGGTGCACCCACCCACACCCAGTTAAGACAATAGTTGTCTCAGTGCCTGACTAGATGCGTTTTGCAATGTTAGATTGTTGAGATGGTAAAACTCAAGGGTTGTAACATCTGTTCTCTGTCATCACCTCATTCAGGTGGGTCACTGGTTTACTTCCAGTTTTTCCAGAACCTTAGAAAATGAGGCTTCTAGCTATGCTGACATTTTGGGCTTGGTACTCAGTTACACTCCTTGTGACAAGCTAATGATGCTGAAAACTGATGTCAGCAAAGTAAGTTATCACTTGGCACTCCTGGACAAGGTGTTCTGATAAAGAATACATCTAGTAAGCTGCCAAGATTTTGATTGTTGAAGTTCCTTATTCTTTAATGCATACAATTTTTAACTATCATGTGATTTAATATTTAAGAAGGTCATTTGTCATGCTGTGATTTCTAGAAGTTGATGCACTGGACAAACTGTGGACACCTGAACACTTAGCAAATTGTTGTGTATCAAGGTAACACTGTTTTTTAAACAATCTTGAGTTTTCATTGTTCCATTATATGGTCAACCATCTCTATGTATCTAATAAGGGCAGTTCATTTTGAGTAATTTGGTTGTACCAGATACCCATGCATTCTTGTAATCCTGTACATCACTCAGATGCCAACTTAATTTCTTATTTGGTGCTATTGCCAATCCATGAAGTCAGCATGTTGGAATTCCATTGGTTCTTCAAACCTCTTTCCATTGGATTAGAATGTGGCTGGTGTTGTCTAACCCATCATTTTTTTTTTCTAGAGACAACTGAACTTTTGCTTAGCAGTTTCTGGCAGATCAAATTAACTTGGCCAATATCCAATCACCAGCTTATAAGTAACCAAGTTGAGATATACAACTTGCATCTTCTTCCGAATTCCGATCTAACCATCATGCGTTTGGAAAAAAATTCAGCACATGTTTTCCAAACATCCTCAAACAGTTCATCAAGAAAATTTGTTGTTCTGCACTTTATTGTTGATTTGATGGATTTGAGCAAAGTTTTCAATCGAGGAAACTCAAGAGAGCTTAGCAAGCTCTGGAAGATGATGACATCTCTTCTTCCATGAAAGCTTCCAGTTCATCTACAGGTCTTTTCTTTTTTCTTGTTTACATCTCTTCAGAAGTTTTTGCCTCAAATTTTTATAAATGAAACTATGAAAGGCTGGTAAACTTACTTTCCAAGTTCCTACTAGGCATAGTGTCTAACAACTATTCATCTATTGACTCTAAGAATTGATTTTCTCTAGTTTCATAGTTTGCTGCACAGGATATCAACCCTTCTGGCAGTATCATAAGGATCATTTTGTTGTTTTTTCCTCTTCTGATTTTTTGCCCATTTTCAGTGTGAGACATAATTTGGGTAGAAATGTAAGTTCTGTTATAACTTTCCCTCTTTTAACTTTTTAAAAGTTTATTTATCTAGTTCTTTTTTTGGGTATACTTTACCTGTTATAGCCTCTAAGCGCAGTTTGAATCTTTGTTCACAAGGATCAACTTTTCCTTTGGTCCTCCTAGGAAGTTATGTGCAGAATGCACACATGAATGGGTTTGCCTAATATTTGTAGATGATTTACCTCCTCTGAATTTGGGTAATGCAGTTATTGTATTTTCTTTGCCTGTATGAACTATTTTTTATAATAAAATATGGATGCATTATTTTTCTTCAATGTGGAAATTCTTAGTTGCAAACTGGAACTATACTAGATGCATTTGTATTGCTACAAATACGCATATGAACACTTGACTGGACATTATGTGTCCATCCTTGCAGCGTTTTTGGGAGGCTGGGGGTAACTGCAACATGGCAATTGCAGCAGCAAGATTGGGGCTCCATTGTTTGACACTTGGCCATGTGGGTAATGAAACTTATGGACGCTTCCTCCTAGATGTGCTTCATGATGAGGGAATTGGTATTATCAGAATGGATAAAGATGCAGATTCAGTTGCAAGCCCTAGTGCCTCCTATGAAACACTTCTATGCTGGGTTTTGGTGGACCCTTTTTCAAAACATGGATTTTGTAGGTACATGAGATAATCTAAATTCTAAAATACATCTCTCCATCATCTGGTGCAATGGTCTTTCATATATTGGTTACTTTGCTTTTTGGATCACATAATTGTCTGATTGTATATGTTGTCCTTTATCAGTCGAGCTGATTTTATCAAGGAGCCTGCTTTCAGTTGGATGAGAAAACTCTCTGGAGAAGCAAGGATGGCAATCAAGAAGTCAAAGATTCTATTCTGCAATGGTTATGGCTTTGATGAGTTTTCTCCCAGTTTAATTGTTTCTGCTCTAGATCATGCTATGGAATTAGGAACTTCAGTATTTTTTGATCCTGGTCCACGGGGGAAGTCACTTTCTGTTGGAACACATGAACAGCAAATGGCACTTGACCGGCTTTTGAGGATGAGTGATGTTCTTCTTTTAACTTCTGATGAGGTTAGCTCAGCATCTTGTTATAAATTCTACTGAGGTTGCCTTTTATTAGCATATCATGCAGATAATAATATAATATACTTTTGACTGTGTTGTTTCATTGTCATCTATGAAAAAAAGTGAAGTCCCATAGCTTTTCCTATTACTTGAACAAACTTCATGGAGTCTCATAACTTGCACTTTTTATTTTTCGATAAATAGTCTCATAACTTGCATTTCACAATGCATTTTGTTTTTTTAGTATATCAGTATGATGATAGGGATACTGGTCAATACAGTCAGTACATATGGGATTTCATTTATCTCTATGAAAAATCTAGTTTCATGCAGATTTTATGTCCAAATTCTAGAAGGAATTTCTTTCACTTATTTTTGCTTTTCCCCTTTGAGACACAGTTACATTGATAACCCGCCTTTGGAGGGTACATGCCAATTGGAAGGCATCCAATGGGTTGACTCCTCGAAACCCAAGTTCCCAACACTTGAAAACCCTAGCCAAGGTGAGCTACAGCTCAAACAAAGAGAGAACCAAAAAAAATCCCCACAGAAACAGCCCCCTTCTCTTTTATAAGACTTAATGGCTTGTTGGGGAAGCCAACTAAAATATTTACACATAAGCCCCTAGAATATCCCCCCTATACAAGAAGCCCCTTAGGAACAAATGTAACTTCAACCCCCCTAAAGACAACTTTAATTACAAAAACGCCTGAGGGACCGAAACCCAGCAAAGGTACACTCGACTGCCCCTGACTAGAATCCAAGTTATAAAATGATGAAAATGCCCCTGGACCCAAACTGGCTACAAAGGTACCCAAAACAACTATTTGGGATCCTACTACAAAAAAAAAAAAAAGAAAATATTTACATTTCTCTCACTCTCTCTATTGGTGCCCATCAATCCTGGACGTGGATATAGGTATAGGTATTCCATATAATATGCTTATGCCATTCATCTATATCTAATTTTGAAGCTAATGCCATTTCTCAAGACTTACATCTTGCTAAATTTAATTAAGTTTCTAATATATACAGATTTTTATTGTATAATTTATTAAAACATACTATTTTTGCATATCTTAAAAGTGTTAAAGCTATAATGTATATCTGAAGTGTCTGTGCATTATCCAGTGCTACACTAGGCATGTACAGGTATCCAAGTATAATATATTGTCAGTTTATCTGCCAACCAATTAAATTTGTTAATTTGAGAAAATAGGTTAGGAATGAAATTTTTTGTGAAACTTTATATGCTGACTTAGAATGGAGAAATGCATAAAACAATTCAACTTGAAGGGGTTTTGAGCAGTTTGAGCACAAAAGGATGAAATCCTCCTTTGTGAGAGGAAACCCTTAGATTCTGGAAATTAGGGTTTTAGCTGGAATTATGGGGTTGAAACTTGGTATAATGAATCATAACAGAGGACAGTGAAGAATGACTACATTTGAGAGTAATCTGAGTTGGCCTTGGACAAAAAGATGATAACTTCTCAAAGAGAAGGGCTAAGAAGAACTGAAACTAAGGAAATTGAAAGATAGAAGGGGAAACATGTGGTTTGTCTAGAGGATCCTGAAGAGTCATTTGAAGACATTATGAGAGTGCTAAAGAATTGAAACAAAATGTCTTGATTAGACATACAATAGAGAACTAGGAATAAGAAAGAGAAAAAAGAGTAAATAGAGGTTTCTGTCAAGGAGAATCACACAAGGAAGAATTGCACTACTCGGAAATACTTTAAGTTCATTCTTTGTCAAATTATGGCAATATTGAGAAAGAACAGGGCTTCTACCAAAAAGAAAGAAAGAACGAACAGGGTTATGGTTATTGTTCTCCCAAGTCCCAAATTACAAAATTACCACTGTAAAACTTGAGAAAAAAAAAACATCATAACTGCTTAAAAATTTATTT
The DNA here is from genome assembly GCF_000365185.1 of Nelumbo nucifera. Next base: position 378,396 of record NW_010729197.1, read on the forward strand.
ATAATTTAGTGCTTTCCTTGTTCAGTATTTGCTTTCATTTAAATTCAGTCTGGGAATACAAATAATGTGCAGGCTGAACCATTGACTGGAATAGCAGACCCTGTATTGGCTGGAAAAGAGTTGCTAAAGAAAGGAGTGCGTACAAAATGGGTGATCATTAAGATGGGCCCAAAAGGTTCTATTCTGATCACAATGTCAAGCATCTCCTATGCACCAGCGTTCAAGGTAAATCTGTAGTATGTATTCTCTAAAACTGTGGGAAGGTGGATACAATGATGTAACTCAACAAACATTTTAATGGATGAGCTATCCAACAACCATTTAGATCCATCCTATTGATCTACCCAGGTTGTGTTTTCTCATATAGGAAATAGTCTGCTTACCTGTAGAATTACCTCTTTGAATTTTCTATTGATGTACTAAATTCTGCAGGTGAATGTGATTGATACTGTTGGCTGTGGAGATAGTTTTGTTGCTGCCATTGCATTTGGGTTTCTTCATGATATGCCCACAGTTAATACATTAGCACTTGCAAATGCAGTGGGTGCTGCAACTGCCATGGGTTGTGGTGCTGGTAGAAATGTTGCCACCCTGGAAAGTGTTATCAAGCTCATGAAGGTTTCAGACCTCAATGAGAAAGAACATTTCTGGAATGAGTTACTCGAAAATGTGGATACTCCAGAGATCTTACTCCTCTCAAGAACTAGGATAAATGGAAGTAACAATCAGCTGAAACATGTCTCCCTGCAAGATGTAGTTTCCGAATTGCTGTATAAGCTTCAAACTGTGCAGGAGAGGGTTGTAACATCTTGATGTAGGATGGAAAGTCACCCTACAACAAAACTGAGTCAGTGATGACTAGAATTACCTGATGGCCTCTATCTTTGCGTTGCAATTGTTGGAGACATAATTTTGGTAGCAAGAGAATAGATGAATGAAAAACATTCGGAGGTAAGCAAAGTTTATTCTCTGTAATACATCATCAGTATTCTGTGGTACAGGAGAGAGGACCCTTAATGGGGTTTCGAGTCTTGAGCTTTGATGAATGTTTCTTTCATTATTTGTACCATTATAGAACGTATGCCTCTCAAGCATGAATCGTTGTTCTTTTGCAGTTTGAGCAATTGAATAAGTATGACCTGCTTTGATTCGACTCTGGTCATGATTGGGGATAACTAGCTGATAGCATTTCCTTCACAAGTTTATTGGAAAACATGGTCTAAGGGATGTATTTTAATTTACTCTAACATATATTATAGTCCATAAAGGATATCAGTCTCATCTACCGGCCTACTTGCTTGACTGTTGAAACATGCCGTCGTCAGCTCTTCTCCAAGATCCAGACATACCTTAAGTGGCCTAATTCTTTCTTGACCACTGGAGGAAATAATGCTGTTTATCAATTTCATTGATGCCCATATTGCACGGCATTGATTTTTTTTTTTTTTTTCTCTTTTGGGGGCGAAGCGTTGACCTGTTTGATATCAAAAAATATTCCTTGCGATTTGTGCAATTAGCATTATGTACAAGTTTGAGGATGATGGGCTGCTAGCTATGTGGTAAATTAAGGTGGTGTTTGGCAGTCATTGCCCTACAGCCACGCAATGAAATTCAGTAAAGTAACATCAGGTTTTGTGTATGTTTTATATTACGGAGAAGTGCACTGCAGCCCACTGTCAAAATTCATCCCACCTATACGGTGGGGCTAGGAATTCTGAGTTGGGCTGAACAGTCATTCTCCCTTGGTACCAGCTTGGTGCTGCATGGGCAAAAAGGTGAGAATGTAAAGTGAGTCTTCTTTAAAAGTGGCTCGTACAGGTGGTTGGAGGCAGTTAGTGTTGCTTAAAATAGTTTTGAAATGATCAATGAAATAAGAAAAAGAATGAGGGAGAGCAAAATGCTTATATGGTGCTGCTGTGCTGATATGGCATAAACACCTTGAGTTCACTTTTGCTAAGACACTGTCCTAGCGCAGGGCTGAAACAGAAAAATGATGGCCTTGGATGTACTGTTGTTCCACCAAGGATCTACTACACCCCTACCGGCGTATCGGGCATACTGATATTTTGAACCTTGCTATTCCTACTACTACTACTACAAAGAAAAAAAAATTATTTGTAGAAGAAATAAGAAAAATAACAAACTTGGGACATTACATTTAGAAAAATAAATTTTTTTTACTTGATTAGTCCTTTTTGCATTGAACTCTTTTACAATATTAAAAAAATTAATAAAACTTGATTTGCATTATTAGTTTTTCTTTTTTACTATTTTTATTAGGCCCATAATTATTGAAGTATTTTTTCTGTTGTAGCAAATGTGGTTTAACACCTTACAGAAATGACTCCTGTACCAAACACCCGGTGCCATAGTGTTTCTAGTTACAACATTTGAACATAAATTTTGACATTTCTTGATATAATAAATTAAGAATCATGCTTTGGCACAAAACGTACAGTACAGTTATTTCAAATATGTAGGTGCCATTAGGCGTCACATAGAAATTGCCCCCAAATGCAAGAAATGTCTTTTTGATGTTTCTCCTTATGCCTTCATTGCATATGATTTTAAGTCAAATCTGTTGAATTGAACCGAACTGCCTATTGACACTTATGTGGATTCAAAACAGGATGCAGCCACCACAGCTTCTTATCAGGTTTGTTGTTGTTGTTTTAAGCTTTTGTTTTGAAAAACAACCAGAACTAAATGTAAATTACCTTTGACTGCATGATTTGCTTTTCAAAGAAGACTGCAAAAAAAAAAAAGATATAAATTGCCAAAAATTAAGAAAAGTCGATCTTAATCTAAAATTTGCATTAAATTAAATAAATAATATAAAAACATGCAAGAAATGTTCAGTTGTTTTAAATTGATATGGATATTAAATAATAATAAAAATAAATAAGGCCATGCCAATAAAGTAGTATAATATCGGAAGAACTTAGACGTTAGACCAATCAAAATCTCCTGTGATTTTTGATGAATATATAGCAGCTGAATGGTTGTTACCACTTTTATGGTACCCGTTGATTGATTACAATTTTTATCAGATATCATAATGTTCTGGTATCATAGTCTGGACTCACAAATGTGTATATATATATATATATAATTGCAAAAGTAGTTGAACCATTTTACTGATGCCTCTTTCACTAATTTAACTTTATGAACTTTTGCAAGATATTGCCTTTTGCTTTTTAGGTAGTTGAGAAATTAAACCATGAATTTTACAAGAGTCCCGTTTTTTGCAAGAGTTATTTTCAGAAAAAGGTATGGTCCCATTTTCTTGATACTCAAATTAAAATATCGATATAATATGTTTATCACCATTTATACATTTCAAAGATGTCATTTAATGGATCAAATCTTACCATTATATATATATAATGCCATTTATGAGATTTACCTAAGTCTTTGACGTAAGGTTTAAAATATCGATACACCCTGATAAGTGGGAAGGGGTGTATTGGAGTTTCAAATCCATGCTTTCTCTTAGAGTTCTGAAAGATCTCTTTCAGTGTGGTGGGTTATTTGGATTTTGGGATATTTGAAATATGAAACGTCTCTCGAGTTAGATGTTCATGAAGGAAGCCAAAACAGATAGGTGATGTGGAGAGTGAAGAAGGGGAGTAGTTAGTTTCCTAAGGAGAAGGAAATTATTTTCTGAAGTTTCATATCCATGTATGGTTCTAATTTAGTTTCCATGTATAATAGGATTTTTGCCTTTTAATGAGATACCCTACCTTGCCATGTGGCCTAATGAGAAGGCTAGATAGGGTAAAAATGAGAGAATTTTCTTTTTTTTTTTTGGGGGGGGGGATGGCTGATGTGGACTGCTTATATATATATATATATATTTATATTTGATTACAATCTGAATTGGATTCTAAAGATAAGATATGATTCAAATTTGAATATAAACTAATCAAATTTGGGGATATGCCTATATCCAATTGGATTTGATCCCCATTTACAACCCTAATCCAAGGTAGGGGACCTCATGTGCCCCATAGGAGTGTTCATTGGTAGGTTCGGTTTTCAGTTGTAGGCTGTTTGGCCAACTTAACCGGCCTGGTCGGGTCAAAGAATTGGCCACCCGAAACTGATTGAAAATCGACCAACTTGAATCATATCAGTTTGAGTCGGTTTATCAATTTGGTTGATTTGTTCAAAAAGGTAGCCCCAAAATAATTTGTTAAACTAAGAAACATGGTTTGATTGGATAAAAAAATTAGGGGTGGCTTGTCTCAGCTACTAGGGTGAGACCTGAAGCACATGCAGTGTAGGATTAATAGAACCTTTGAATCGGACCAGATTTCCAGTATTGCCCTGGACCTTGGAGATAGATGGGCAAAACTGGAAAGTTACACCTAACCCCTAAACTCGATTA
>NW_010729197.1:389030-406574 GCF_000365185.1 Nelumbo nucifera
GTGGCCATGCTTAAATCCATTAGGATCCTGCTAGCTGTAGTAGCTTACTATGACTATGAGATTTGGCAGATAGATGTCAAAACTGCGTTCCTGAATGAAGATCTTGCTGAAGATATCTATATGCAGCAACCGCAAGGTTTTGTAGCTTCGGGTCAGGAACACATGGTCTGTAAGTTGAATAGATCCATATATGGACTCAAGCAAGCTTCTAGAAGTTGGAACATCCGATTTGACTCTACAGTTCTCATGGTGTTGTCACTTGTGCTGGCTAATCAGGATAGGGCATCAGCCTCAGTGTTCTCGGATCTCGGGATCTGCTTGATGAAGTAGGGTGGAAGTTAAGCAGGGCCTCTCTGACTTTGGCTAAGTAGGCGACCATGGTTGGCTCCGAGCTTTGTATTCGACATTGACCTAGTTGACCACGAGCTGGGAATCGCTGTAGATAACGATATGCTTAGCTTTCACTTTGCTTGCTAAGGCCAGCCCGACTATCAGCGCCTCGTAATCCGCTTCATTGTTGGATGCAGAGAACTCGAAGCGTAGCGCATATTCCAATTTCACACCACTTGGCCCATACAGAACGATTCCAGCCCCGCTACCCTTCTGATTTGACGATCCATCCACATGGAGGATCCAGAGCTCCCCATCCCAGGTTGATTTTGGTCTAACCAAGAGAGAAGCCGCGCTGCTTGGAGCTTCCTCGCTGTGCTCGGGCTCGACTAACTTAGGGACCTCGGTGCTGAAAGTGCATTCTGTGACAAAGTTAGCTAAGGCTTGGGCCTTAATGGCAGTTTGAGGCTTGTACTGGATGTCGTACTCGCTGAGTTTGATGGCCCACTTCGTCAATCTACCAGAGACCTCGGGCTTGAGCAAGATTTGCCTTAGAGGCTTATTGGTGAGGACGACGACCGTATGAGCTTGGAAGTATGGTCGAAGTTTCCGAGCTGCAACAATTAGTGCGTACACCAACTTTTCGATCTCAGGATACATCGTCTCTGCTTCCTGCAACACTTTGCTAACATAGTAGATGGGTTATTGGACCCGATCTACTTCTTTTATCAGTACCAAGCTAACTACCTCATCACTCGCGGAGAGATACARCTCCAAAATATCCCTCTCCTCGGGTCGGGTTAACACTGGGATACTAGCGAGATACTTCTTGAGCTCGTCAAAAGCGAGCTAGCACTCCTCGGTCCATTTGAAGTCTTTGCTTCTTTTAATTTCCTTGAAGAAAGGCAGGCAACGATCTGCCGATTTTGACATGAAGCGGCTCAGAGCAGTTATACGACCATTCAAGCTCTGAACCTCCTTCAATTTCCGGGGTGGTCTCATATCTAAGATGGCCTTAATTTTATCAAGGTTGGCCTCAATGCCATGTCGGTTAACGATGTAACCTAAGAAATTACCCGAGGTGACACCAAAAATGCACTTGTTCGGGTTTAATTTCATGTTAAACTTGCACAAAATTTCAAAAACAGAATGCAGATCTTTTATTAAGTCATTTGAAAACTGGGTTTTGACGACCATGTCGTCTACATAGCACTCTACTTTTTTTTCCGATCAACGGCTCGAATAATTGATTTACAAGTCTTTGAAAAGTAGCCCTGACATTTTTCAGCCCAAAGGGCATGACCTTGTAGCAGTACAGGCCTAGCTTGGTTATGAAGGCTGTTTTTTCCTCATCGACAGGGTCCATTATGATCTGATTGTAGCCCGAGTAAGCATCCAAGAAGCTCAACAACTCATGCCCTGAGGTTGCATTCAAGTCGGTATAATCGACGCACATGCACCATTTACCATTGGCCTTTTTCACCAGAACGGGGTTGGCTACCTAGCTCGGGTAATGGACCTCCCTGATGAAGCCAGCTGCGAGGAGCTTTGCAACCTCCTCGTCGACTGCTCTCCAACGCTTAGGGGCTAGGTTGTGTTTCTTCTGTCTAACGGGCCTAACTACAGGATCAGTGTTCAACTTGTGAGTAATGACTTCGGGGTCTATGTCGGGCATCTCTGCCGCGGACCATGCAAAAACATATAAGTTTATGAGTAAAAAACTTACCAACTGAGATTGCAAAGGCTCCTCAACGGAAGCACCAATCTGGAGGGTCCGAGTGGGGTCCTCTGTTGAAGTAGGCACGAAAACCATCTCTTCTATGGGTGCAGCTCATTCTTCATAGTGCTTCGTAGGTCGCTCTAGCTCGAGGTCATTTGCCACTTTGGCTTTTCCTTTGAGGGCGACAACATAGCACTTGTGAGACTCGAGCTGATCGCCTCGCGCTACCCCAACTCCAAAGTCCGTGGGGAACTTCATGGCCAAATAATAGGTGGAGACCACTGCTTGTAGAGTATGGGTGATGGGCCGACCTATTATGGCGTTGTACGGGGAGCGAGTTACAACCAACCAAAAATTGTGGTTGAGCCTCACTATGCTAGGTCAGGTGCCGACCTCCATAGGTACGGAAATCCTCCCCAAGGGTTTGACTTCATCTCTGCTGAAGCCCACCAAGGGAGTGCTCGCGGGCTTGAGGTCGCTTTCCTGAAGCTGAAGCTTGTCAAACGCAGCTTTGAAGAGGATGTCCGCCAAGCTGCCGAAGTCGACAAGGACACGCTTCACCTCGAAATCATTGATTCTTATCTTGACGACGAGCACGTCATTGTGAGGGTAGTGGACTCTGCATGCGTCGTCTTCGGCGAAGAAAATTGGCTCCTCCGTCCTCAGTCACTTCGGGGGATTTTGCTCTTTTTTTTTTTATCTTGCGAGCCGAGGTCCTAGCCGCAACTGAGGTACAGCCCGCGACGATCGATCCGCCGGTGATCATGTGGATTGTTCCCCGAACTGGCCTCTCTTCGGGGGGCGGCCTCTACGGCTGCTCGCCTTGCCTGCTGCTGGACTCGGGAGCGCCTCTACCTTGCTCCCCCTGCCGTCCTGTCTTATTATCGTTCTGTACAAAATTTCTCAAATATCCGCGACAGATGAGCTCTTCTATCTCATCGCGGAGGTTTTTATAGTTTTTGGTACTATGACCATGATCTTTATGAAAACGACAATACAAATTTTTATTTCTAACATTCGGATCTCCTCTCAGCTGGGGTGGCCACTTCACGTACGGTGCATCCTTCATCGCCATGAGGATCTCAGCTCGCTTCACGTTCAATGGCATGTAGTTCGTTCTTTCGGTTGGAGGAGCTCGAAAAAACTGATATGGTCTTCCTCCCCGAGCTGGCACTTTCTTCTTCTTGCTGTCCCCGTCGGTCGAGGACTCACCTTTTCTTTTCCTCTTCTCAGGTAGGTTCTCGCTCTTCTGGTTCATCTCCTCCTCCGTTCTGATGAACTGGTCTGCAAGCTTGAGGAATTCAATTACATCCTTAGGTCTATTGACAACCACGTGCCACTTGAACTCCTTATGCATTATGCCTCTCTTGGCTACTATGAGCCTCACCACGAGGTCCAGGTCAGGTATCTGCAGGCATGCATCATTGAACCTCTTGATGTAGCTGCGGATGGACTCCCCTTCCCTCTGGACTATGCCGAGGAGGCTTTCTTGGGTCCTCGAGCATCTCTTGATGGAGACAAAGTGGGAGGTGAAAACCTGCACGAAATGTGTCCAACTCTTGATCGTTCCAGGCGCGAGGTTCCTGTACCACGTGCGAGCTACTCCCTTGAATGTGGTGGAGAAGGCTACACACATGCAGGACTCACTTGCCCCGGCTAAGTGCATATGCGATTGGAAGGCATCTACGTGATCATTCGGGTCGAATGATCCATCATACTTGTCCTGGGGAGGTACCTTGAAGTCTTTGGGCATTGGGACGGCTAGGAGTTTGGGAGACAGAGGAGATGGTACAGAGAGGAGCGGAGTGACTTTCACCGCTCCCAAGCTCGCCTCTTCTTTGGGGAGTTCGGGCAAGCACTGGGCTGTAACTCGGCGAGCTTGGCGGCATCTCCGCTACTTCTTTGTTGGCTCTACATTGGTGCTGCTGGCCTCTGTGTTGTCGGGCACAGTAAGCCCGGGGAGGGGCTCAGACTGCTGTCGACGGCTGTGGATCGAAGGGCCTTGTCTATAATCCGCAGCCAGGACCTCGAAACGATTCTCGACGAGTGGGATCTCGAACTGTGAAGGCCGAGGTGATGCGGGTCTAGTTGGCTGAGAGTCCCTTGACCTGACTACATGCTGCGAGGTGGGGAGAGTGGCTTGTCTTTCCCTCCTGCCGCAGGATGAGGCTTGACTCCCAAGAGGGTTTTGAGTTTGGGAGATCTCTCCCCGGCGATGGGGGGTGCTCGCCGCGACGACGGGACTTGGCCTGTTGCGTAGCTGGGTATCGAGGTGGAACTTGTTGCTGGTTCTGGGGTAGTGGTGGAAATTGCTGTTGGTACTGCTGCTGATGGACGTAGTGCAACATTTGTTGCTGGTACAACTGAAACTGTTGGACTTGCTGCATGTGAGCTTGCATAGCTTGCATGCAGTGCATCGGGTCTTCTAGTTGGTTCTGTCCAGCCACCGGGGGAACGGACGATTCTGCAAAGGTCGCATCTACTGTGGGGGGAGTGGAGCATTTATCAGCGCCATGATCTGGGGCACATTCAGAGTAGAGACTCCATCCGCAGAAAGGGGTACGGTGAACTGGCCGATGCATACTGTCAGGGTTTGGGGTTGTCCCCTGGAGGCGTTCTGGTCAGCATTGCGTTCGGCGTTGCTGGAGGAAGCCATGGATACTTGACTGAAATTTCTTGGTGAGATAGGCTTTTCGAAGCGTTTCCCACAGACGTCACCAATTGATGGAGCGCGATCTGGTCACTCCTAGATGGCAGTAGCTGAGCTCCTAGCTGGTGACGGACGCGACACCTGCGAGGAAGAAGATGAAGGATCCCGGGGGATTCACCTGGTGGGAACTCTCCGACGATCAAGTTAGTAACTCAGACTGAGAGCTGAGAGAGAGAGAGAGAGAGAGAGAGAGAGAGAGAGAGAGATGCAGAGAAATCAAGGAACTAAGAGTGATGATCACGTGATCCCCTTGCCCCTGGGGGTCGGGGTCCTTATATAGTGGTCTTCTGACATATCAGGTGTAACTGCCTCCAAATCTCTGCTGCGGCTATCTTCTGTCAAATAACGGCTTGGCGTGGCTGGCCGTTATCTGTCAGAGCAGTGCTGGCGAGCAAAGGTAATTGCTGTAGAGTACGGTCCTGCCAGACGCCGCCAGGCGAGAGACGTGGGTGCAGTCTGGCAGGTACGGTTGTCAGGCAGTAATCTCCCATGATATGCCGAGTTGCTCTGTCGCGAGCTACCTTACACCGAGCTACTGGTGTTGCGCCGAGGTGCTTCTCTGAGGTGGGTCTCTGAGAGCCTAAGTTTGGGTGGGAGCAAACTGGCCCTAGTTAGGGGACTGATGAGCCTAACCCGAGGTGTCTTCAGCTCGGGGTGCTCCCTACTTGGGAGTCTTAGCTCGGGGTGCCGGAGTATCATCTTGCAGTGAACTGCCACTTCGGGCGAACTGTTAGGCTGAATTGTACTGAGCTCTGAGTTGTCACTTATGTCGGGTTATATCCACGTGTCCCCTTATTATGAGGTCGGGCCAAATCACCCTCCATTAGTAGCTACTAAAGACCTACATCCAAGTCCTTCCCAAGTTGAGGTCAATACCATATTTCATCCCAAATTAGATTTTTGTTATCATATTTGGTTTACATTAGTGAATTTAATTATTGATTTTTGCATTTATTTTCACCCATGCAGAGCACGTGCTTCTAAAATCTCGAACAATATTTTTGACATAGGGCCCATCAATAGAGGGTTTGAGTGTGTAGGGCCCATTAGCTAAATAACACGTGGCAAGTTATGAACCCAGGCAATATAATGGCCTTCTCTATCACCCCCGAAAGCACATCCTCTATCCCCTTGGTATAAACATTTTTTTTTGTACTAAATTAATAGCAATCTGCCACACCAGCCTGTTTAAATGATGTGGCAGATTGCTATTGATTTGATATATAAAATTAGGAAAGAAGATGTGGACTCCCCCCCTCCCTTAGCACCGAATTGATGAATTAGCCCCCCACAACGTCCCACAACACATCCCCACTGTGTATTGGGAACATCTCCCAATGATGACATCATCATTATTGGTATTATCATCGGAAGATGTTCTCAATACATGGCAGGGATGTGCTGTGGAACGTTGTGGGGGGCTGATTTGAACTCCACCGAATTGGGATCTTCTGCCAACAACACACATTCCAAGTTCTAACACCACATATCTCATCATGAATGGGGAAGGTGATCTGGACTCCCCCTACCATGGTTTGAACTAGGCTGTGTTTGGTTTGAAGAAAAAAGTAGGGAAAAGAAGAGAAATGTAAGAAAAACTTTAGGCTATGTTTGGTTTAAAGGAAAATGTAGGGAAAGGAAGGGAAAGATAAGGAGACCTTTACAAATCTTGTATTAGTTTCTCTATCTTTCCCTTGCTTTCCCTACCGTTTTGTTCAAACCAAACATAACCTTATAAACCTTGTATAAATTCCCCTATATTTTCCTTTCTTTCCCTACCTTTTCCTTCAAACCAAAGAGAAGGGAGGCCTCGGTGGTTGATCCAAAACCAAAAGGCTAGAAAGCGCGTCTTTGCCACGGAAACCGGAAGCGTGGATTCGAACTCCATAAATAAAATATAATATATAAAAGAAGGCATGGGATGGGGGGGGGGGAGTTGGGAAATGTCCAAAGTAGCTCAAAAAACAGAAGGAAATGCCCAAAGAACCTTTGCTTTTCATGAAAAACTCGATACAAGTAGGTCGGGACAAGGCCACTGTTACAAGACTGCCCTCCTCCCCCGCCCAAATACCATTGCCCTTAATCGTCTTATTCCCATCCTATTTTCAAAAACAACAAATCTACCCTTCTAATCATATTTTTCACCCTTAAATACCCTTCTCTCCCATTTCCAATTTACATAATTCATTAAAACCTCACTTCTTTACATAGGAACAACATACGATGACTTTGGGAGTGAGGACTGCTGCTATTAAAACCTTAATTTATCACAAAGTATTTGATTTTTAATTTTATAAATAATTAATTTATATAATATTTATAGTAGTTAATGTGGCATTCATCAAACAAATACAAGATAAATTAATGCTACCAACAAAGCAGTCAACGTCTTGAAACCTTCTATTTTTTTTTTCTTTTATATCGCCCTCACTTTACTTTTGATGTTCCACCAGACACCGGCTTTTATAAGGAAAGGAAAGATTGTTTTATGGATGAATCCAAGAAACTAGGCTTGTGAATAATTAAATTCTTCTTGTTCTCTTACTCTCTCTCTCTCACTCTTATATGCAAATTTATTTAGATTATTTTTTTAAATTTGATTAATAATAATTTTTCCTTTTATTTATTCTTTGAAAAAAAAAAGGAAAAATTTATGAAAGAAGGAAGAAGAAGAAGAAGAAAAGCAAGTGATTTTAAGAGATCTCCAAGTGGGACCTACCAGATGAAGGGTATCCAACCATCCATCTTGTGGGACCGGACATGTTTATAGTTTCTATACACCTGGACAGAATCCATGAAGTAGTAGTAAGGTGACAAGGTCTCTACTCAAATCAAAACGGGAAGGGAAAAGGAGTTCTGCGTGGCGCGGTGGAGTGTGGAGAGGGTATTTTGGTAAAAACATAAATAGGAAGGAAAGGGGATTATATTTTGACGCAAATACCCTCTTTTTTGCCTCTGCCCTAGCTTTTTATCGCTAAAGGCTTCGGAAGCCCTTCTTCTGCCCTTTGCCCCTGCAATTCTCATCTCCCACCTTCTACCCCTTCGTCTTTCAGGTTTTCCTCTATTACCCGCCAAATTCTTGTTTCTCTTTTCAAATGTTTCGTTTGTAGGCAGAAGCTCTACTACTGCTCTTTTCACTTCTCTTCTTCCTCGAAACCCTAATTGCAGTTTCGGGGTTTTTTTTTTTTCCTTCATTAGATCTGTATCAGATTGTTCTCTGTTTCTAACCTTGTTTTTTTTTTCTTGTGTTTCCAGCTTCGTTTCTGTGAAGGTGCTCTAAGCTTTCGAAGCAGTTTCTGTTGGAACGCTCAATCGTATTCGGAATTAGGGTTTTTTGAGTTTTTTTACTTTTGGGGATCGGGTTTCTCTACTTTGGTGATATCTCCGCGGAAGTTTCTTCCCTTTTGAGGTATTGTTCAAAACTACGCTTTCTGGTTTTTGTAGTTGTTGATTTTGTTGGTCTGCTGTGTTCTGGTGTTTTTCCTTAGTTTTACAGTTTTGCTTAATGGGCTTGGTTTGCTTATTTTGATTTTTTTTTTCTTCTTATATTACCAGCGGTTGTGGAAGAATCCATGTGTCAGTGGGAAACTTGGAGGGGTCGTGAATTCATTGTTTTTGGTGATTCACGGATTCGAGAAGCTAATAGTTGATTACTCGGGTGGTAGTATTCTCTTTCATGTTTCTTCTACTTGTTTGACTTCTTTTACTTACTTGGTGGAGGTTTGAATCGGCAAAAAGAAAATCAAGACTGTTCTTTTATTTACATCATCTGTTCTGCAAAACAGGCTTGCTTGGATAGCGTATTGAAAGGCAGGTCTTTTAACAGTAAGTTGAGCATTTTGCTTGAGGGATTTTTAATAACTGTCTCGTGGTTCATTCTCGATGGCTAACCACGATTTGATTCTTGGGCAAAACCACGATTTGGCGCTTGGGCAGAACCAGCAGTTGGCTCTGGGGCATAATCATAATCTGGGTTTAGCACAGAACCATGATTTGGGTCTTGGTCAGACCCACGATCGTGACTTGGGTTTGGGGCAGACACACGACCATGAACTTGGCTTGGGACATGTGCATGATCATGAACTAGCCTTGGGGCAGGCCCGTGATCATGAATTGGGTCTCCGGAAGACACATGGCCATGATGCAAAAGAAGAGAATGAATTAGCACTGGCTCAAAATCATGACCCTGATGCTGGTGAAGATGACGATGACATTGACGAGAATGATCAAGAATTGGCTATTGCTTCACAGAACCACGAGTTAGTGTTGTCGGAGAACCATGAATTGGCTACTACTGACAACCACGAACTTGATCAGGACCTAGAGCTAGCTGTGGTCCAGAACCAGGAGATGGGGATAGAACCTGCTCAAGATATGACTCCTCAGCAGACTCAGCTGGTATTATCCCCTGTTCTTCAGACCCGTAGTATTATTACAAATCCAGATCACCAACTCAGTGTTGGGCAAGAATTTCCAGATGTCAAGAGCTGTCGCAGAGCGTTAAGGGACACTGCCATTGCTCTTCATTTTGAAATACAGACTGTGAAGTCAGACAAGACACGGTTTACTGCCAAATGTGCTAGTGAAGGATGCCCATGGCGCATTCATGCTGCAAAACTTCCAGGTGTTCCAACTTTCACTATCAGGACCATAAATGATCAACACACTTGTGGAGGAATCACACATCTTGGCCATCAGCAAGCATCCGTTCAATGGGTTGCAAATTCAGTGGAACATAGTCTTAGGGAAAACCCACACTACAAGCCAAAGGAGATATTGGAGGAGATCCACAGGGTTCATGGGATAACCTTATCATACAAGCAAGCCTGGCGTGGGAAGGAGCGAATCATGGCTGCTGTGCGTGGATCCTTTGAAGAAGGGTATCGCCTCCTTCCACAGTACTGTTCTCAAGTAAAGCGGACAAACCCAGGAAGTATTGCTTCAGTTTATGGAAACCCAGTAGATAATTGCTTCCAACGTCTCTTTGTCTCATTTCAAGCATCAATTTATGGCTTTGTAAATGCATGCCGACCGCTTCTTGGTCTTGATAGGACCCTTTTAAAGAGCAAGTACCTTGGAACTTTGCTTTTTGCCACTGGTTTTGATGGGGATGGTGCTCTATTTCCTTTGGCATTTGGGGTGGTCGATGAAGAAAATGATGATAACTGGATGTGGTTCTTATCTGAGCTGCATAACCTTCTTGAAGTTAATACAGAGAATATGCCAAGGCTTACTATCCTGTCAGATAGACAGAAGGGTATTGTAGAAGGAGTGGAGGCAAACTTCCCAACAGCTTTTCATGGTTTCTGTATGCGTCACCTGAGTGATAGCTTTCGAAAGGAGTTCAATAATACCATGCTTGTCAATCTTCTCTGGGAAGCTGCTCATGCTCTCACAGTTATTGAGTTTGAAGCCAAGATACTGGAGATTGAAGAGATCTCAACAGATGCTGCTTATTGGATTCGACGTATCCCACCGCGCCTCTGGGCTACAGCATATTTTGAGGGAACACGATTTGGGCATTTAACTGCAAACATAGTTGAATCATTAAACTCCTGGATACTTGAAGCCTCTGGTCTTCCAATAATTCAGATGATGGAATGTATACGTCGGCAGCTAATGACTTGGTTCAATGAACGGCGTGAAACAAGTATGCAGTGGACAACAATACTTGTTCCTTCTGCTGAGAGGCGTGTTCAAGAGGCTCTTGAGTGTGCACGCACCTATCAAGTGCTTCGTGCAAATGAAGCAGAATTTGAAGTGATTTCTCATGAAGGAACAAATATTGTGGACATACGTAACCGTTGCTGCCTGTGTCGAGGTTGGCAGCTCTATGGGTTGCCCTGTTCACATGCTGTGGCAGCACTTCTTTCCTGTCGGCAGAATGTGCATCGCTTCACAGAAAGCTGTTTTACAGTTGCAAATTATCGGAAGACATACTCACAGACTATTCATCCTGTTCCAGATAAAAGCCTCTGGAAAGAGTTGTCAGAATCTCAGAATGGAGAAAATAAAGCTGTGGAAATTGACATAAATCCGCCAAAGTCACTTCGGCCACCTGGAAGACCCAGAAAGAAGCGAGTTCGTGCCGAAGACCGTGGCCGTGTGAAGCGAGTTGTACATTGTAGCCGTTGCAACCAGACAGGTCATTTTAGAACAACATGTGCTGCACCTATATAGTGTCTTTGGTCAACAATAGCAAACTGGGGTTCTTCCATCTTCTTGTGCAAAAAAAGAAAAAGGTTTAGGTCTGTTTAATACATCTACAGCTTCTATCTATTGGTTAGTTTTATTTGAATCAGGGCTAGTAAGGCGGTCCAAGTTCCAGTTTTCCACAAGAAAGCTTCACTTTAATAAATGTAATGATATTGAGAATGTGGTTCATTGTTTTAGTTTTCAATTTACAAAAGATGTACAGTTTATTTTGGGTTTTGCTTCTTATGGACTTCACTCCCAATAACTTCTAGAGTTCTTTAGTCTTCGTTGGCATTTTATATTCGTGATTAATTTTATGGCATCGATGTGATTTGGTACCTATTTTCTGGATCCTATGCTGTATCAAAGTTTCCTTCTCTAATTTAATTTGATTTTCCTCGTCACTATTATTCTTTCCATTTATATCCTGATGCATTTCTCACTTAATGGTAACATGTGCATTGACCAGTGCTAAATATTTCCTTAACAGGCTGCTATTGTGCTTTAAATGACCCATTGGTTCACTTTCTTTGAGTAACTAAACTAGGCCTATCAGGTGCAGGAGCAGGACCTCTATAAAATGAGGTCAGTGAGGTCTGTTCAAACAGAACAACCAATAATTTTCTTTTCAGCTTATGGTTTGCCAAGCAACAAATGTATCTTATCTCATGGTGTTGGCACTAAATTCAGAATATTAYCTATCCTTGATCCTATGGTGGAAGACATTTATAACCTTGTTGATTAGGGTGTTATGGGGAGTTCTTCACAGATTTCCCATATAGCTTTTGTTTCAGTAGCAGTAGCATTAGCAGTGAAGAGACACGAGTACCATTTGATAAAATGCCCATTTTCCCGACAAATTTGGCTACATGCATGCATTGGCTTCAACCCAGAGTTATATGAGGAGATGCAACTCTACACATTAATTCAGAAATGGATCCAAAACTTGGACGTGAATAACCATGAAAAAAAAAAAGATTATCTTATCAAATGGGCGATTGCAGCTCGATTGTTATGGGAAGCTTTCATTTTCGAGGAATAGTTCTTCTGTTACGTAAGCTTCATTGGGTTTCATCAAAACCAAAACATGCACCACACATCTCACCAATCACCATAAGGCTGCACATGCCACCTCACTATCTATTGACGTGCATGTAAATTTATCATGATATGTATAAAATCTTTGTAGATAGATCCTTCTCGTCTTGTTCTCAAGCAGGTGTTGGTTTTGTTGTCCTCGCTCTTGATGATCATTTCGTTGCAGCAGTAGGTCAAAAGTGTATTATGGTCCAGGTCCAGGGCAAGCAGAAGAATGAGCTACCTGCCCTTTACAATTGATTCAAGCTTATGGTTTGTGAAAAGTCAGTTTCTCAGGTTTATTCAACTTCAATGGTGACACAGTTGAGCAAATATCCTAACAAATGGACGGAACAAGCGCTCATCCAGGAAATCAAATGGATGTTCAAATTTTTTTGATATATATGTAGTGTACGGTATATAGAAAGGGGATATAAATATAATAGTGTATTAGCTCATATTTGTGTTTCTAGCTGGCTAAAGGAGTTGTTTTATTTATTTTGCTCTAGCGATGCTTGGCGTTGTAAGATGAATTTAGTGTGAATAAAAGGGTCTCTTTTTGCCAAAAAAAAAAAAAAACATATTTCTGAATTCTGACTTGATATAAGAAAGCAGTTACGAAATGATTCCTTTCTCGTGTAGCCAGTAGCCACCACTGAATTTGAAATTGAAATAGTCACGATTCAGTCAGATGCAAAATTATACACACTCCACTCCCTTCTCCTATCTCCATTGCAAAATTTGCACTGCCTTTTTCCTAGCTTCTCTCTTGTATTGAATGGGGACCACCACATTTTTTATTCATTTCAAATAAACAACCCTCTCACCTTCATTGTCAATTTACTTTCTCCCAAACAAATAAGGTGAAGCATGAACCAGAATTTGCATTTAGGTTATTTTGCACTATTATATATATGTAATGCAAAACAAAAGCGCCTAAGGTTACCATATTAACCTGGATGGCGCATTGGGTTTCTTCCAATTAAATGGTTCGGAACTTCGGATGAAGCCAAAGCCTTCCATCTCGCCATTACTCATCTATAGACTATAGAGTATCATCTCTAAGATGGAACAGTTCCACTGTGTTCAATCTGTTCAAATAATTGCCGACTTGTTTAGTTATTTTCACAATTTCGTGCTGTTTCATTCCATCACATTCAGCGTCATGAAAATCAGATGGCTCATACTTTGGCTACTACCTTTAGACATTGTAATTGTGCTCAAATTTGGGACCACTTCCCTCCTGATATTATTTGTAATCTAATCAATGCATAATTTTCCTTGCAGCTAAAAAAAAAAATCTGTTCAAACAGATGGGCTCCCTTGAAATGCGACCCAGTTTCCATAGGCTCAACATTGCAATCATTTTTCTGTCACCTGAATCGGGTTGATTTCGGTATTTTCTTCATGGAATATGGAAGAAAATAAAACTGATCCATACAGTGGAGTTGCAGAACTGACACCAAAGATCTGATCGGAATTCTCTTGTATAAGTATGATTGGACTACAAGAATGCAGTCCCTTTGGCCCTACCTATGAAGTTATGGTAATTGGGAAAATATTACTGTCATCTTTTCTACTAATGGGAGATTTTGATATAATTTTAAGGGTAAATTGCCAAACTTCAGGAGAGATGATTTCATTTCAATTACCAAACTTCAGGGGAAGTTTCAGCAATTTACCCTAATTTTAATGTTGATAAAACACAATTTTGACATATCAGTTTAATTTGATAGCGTTGATCACTGCACATTCCTTGTAAATGTCAATTAAAATCTTTTTAGCTATGTTTGATTTGAAGGAAAAAGTAGGAAAAGGAAAGGAAAGGAAGGGAAACCTTTACAAATCTTGTATAGGTTTCCCTGCATTTCCATTCCTTTCCCTACTCTATCCTTCAAACCAAACATAGCGTTAATGAAGAGAGCAGGATAGATTTTCGATGATGGTGCGGTTGTTCCTGGTGCAACATCAGGTACAGCAGATCAGTTCTGTGACTTCTGTCCATGGCGATATTCCTTTGAGGCCTCGAGGTCAAAGTTCAAAGCAATGTTTTCAAAACCGGACCGGACTGGACAGTCGGACCGGAAAACCAGGACTTAACTGATTCTGTTTCAGCCTAGAACCATTTTTTGGCCAAAAATCGTTGATTTGGTCAACGAACCACTGACCCAGGTCGTTGAACCATCGATCCATTGACCTGGACAATGTTTTTGGTTGTTTTTTTATTATTTTTAAAATTTTTGTCAGCATGGACCATCCATTCGGTTCAAACGGCCGAACTGTTCTACTTGGGAACTGGACCCTCCAGTTTGATTTTAAAAACCTTGGTTTAAAGTATCAATATGATTGGTACACAATTTTGTTTTATCACATGATTTAAAAGGGGTAAAAGAAAAAGTTTTACGTTGCAAGCTTTATATCAGGCCATCATCACTGGAAAGGCTTTCCATAAAATATGACCATTTTTCCTAACGTGTCGGTTACCTTGAAAACCGATATGCATTGACCGTATAACATCCAACTTGTTGCTTAGGCTCAGTTTGGAAGGAGTACAAATACAAATATGTAAGGTTTATATTTTGTATTTTATACAAATACAGTATAGGATTAAGGCTCAGTTTGCACTCTACACATTTGTATTTTGTATTTGTATTCTTTTCAAACTGAGCCTTCATGCTAAATATAGGTTATATAAGACATGCAAATTAAGATATCACCTTCATTTCATCCACGAATATCATGTAGATGTAAGAACATAATCCGGAGAACTCAACAACCTTGAATTTCGGAAGGGATTTTGCCATCTTCTTCAGGTATAAAACTGCCGGGTTAACCCACACCCATCCCGAAAAAGTCAGGCAAGGTTGGATTAGGTTGACAATCAAGCATTAGGGTTGAATTTTGTCAACCCAACTTCACTTCGGGTTGGGTTAGGGCTGACCGCTCGAGCAACCCGACCAACCTCAATCCAATTATTCTACAATGTATTGTAGTTACATTACATACAATAGTATCAATTTGTGTAATGGAATTCAATGAGTTTATGTTTTATTATTATGATTTAAAATTTTCAATGATTGATAATGGGCTCTAATCATTTGAAACATTCCTCTTTCACATTTGTACTACAAAATAAATAAATAAATACATGATCAATCTATGGTCATGATATCAGTGTTGGCCTCTTAATTAAATATCAAGAGATTTTGAAACAATTTATGAGATTTCAAGATGGGAGAAAGGTAAGGTTGGCCTCACCCAAACCCAACAACTTTGGGTTGGGTCAAGGTTGAGGGATTTTAGGTTAGGTAGGGTGACGGTTTTACTCGGTCAGGTTCACAAATTGGGCTAACACTAACCCGCCCTGACTTGCACACCTAATCACCTGCTAGCAAACTTCAAGTGGTTGAATGATTTGAGAATTTGGGACATTTGAAGGGTCTAGAATTTGATTTATGTTCTTATTATGTTTTAAACCACGTCTTTTTTATCATCACAATGTTACATTGCTCCCCATAAATAAATAACCAATTTAGGTTTATAGAATTGCCCATCCGCAACTAGCCAACTACAACAAGTATTCCGGTTTAATTAGAAAGCACAATAATTAGATCCAAAATTTGAACATATTCGCCCCAGGATAATCAAAATTTGAATGCTTTCACTCCAAGATGCCCTCTAACAAGTAGTTATAATATATTTTATCGTTCTGGATCAACCAATAATTTTACATGACATCACGATGATTGTTGCAGGATTCTTGCAGCTACAGGTTGAAGTGCAAATGTGCAATTGCCAACCAAAGCCAATGAACTAATCGCCATTGGCATAATAATGTTGGCTTCACTCCATGGTTCAGAGGTTCAGAGGTATAATGCGTGTCTTTAAGGCCCTGCTCTCCAGGCTCGACCATATATGTTCGTCATGTGCTGTGACTTTCATGCTTCTGTTCCACTGCTTAATTGGAGTGTCAATTTTATGTTCATTGCCGCTAATTCTGCAGCCAAATACCTGAATACATAGGGCATGGCAACAGTCTCCATCCCTTTACTCGTTTTACAGGCATGGCAAGTAACCTTTTTCGGAATCCTCCCTGGAGGTAGTCCACCAAACTCCCGCACTGCTCTCTTTTGTGGTTGAATGAAGGACGTTGTGAGGATGCTACCGCAAAGGGAGCAGACATCAGCAATGTGATAATCAGAGCATGTGTGCAGCCTGTCATGCAACAAATAAGCAGCCCCATGAGCAAGGATCGAGTCTCGTTCCATTTCCCCAAAACGGATACCTCCACCACGCTTTCGTCCCTTGATGGGTTGTCTGGTGACCTGATCCAAAGTCCCAGTAGATCGAACCTGCGCCCAGAAGTGTATGTTAGCTAATCAAATCACCGTTAATTCAAGTCATCACAAAGGACCACGAAATGCTTAGTAGCACATCAACTAATAAACACATTGTGAAATGTTGAAATTAACTTGACCATCTCTTTCTTTTTTGGTGCGTGCCTGTGTGGGTGCATGTTTTGCACATTGTGCGTGCACATAAACAGACGCACAGATTAGGAAAAAGGTTCCTTAATCTTGTCAACCAGAAAGCTTCCAAGTAACTTAATTAACATAAGACATCCACAGGTTAGGGTTTTTGGGATAAAATTGTTCAAAATTTTCTACAAATATCTCCAGAAGAAAAAAAAAAAGGTAAGGGAAGGCAAGGATTATTGGGATCAAAGTTCCATAATAGAGTTGGTGAGAGGAGTTTGAAAGGCTCCCTCATTCACCTTGCCACATGGAAGGTTCTTGATTCATTTATACTTGTCTAGAAGAAAGCAATTCTAATGAAAATTCATGTGTATCTGTAATTTCACAAAAGAAATGACATTGGATCATCTAGATGGTGGAGCAACAACACAGCACATAAGGCTCTGAAATCTGAGTCCAATGGAGAGAGGCCGAAGTATAGGATTGTTTCAGAAGGTGAACAGGTGGAAATCTGAGTTCAAGGTAGAGGCCAAGCGATTTTTGTTTGATCTTGGAAGGGCTGGAGGTAGAAACCAGCTGAAAATTAGAGAAGACAGAAGGGCGACAGTAATTCTAAATGATGCAGCAGTTCTGTGGTTGAAAGGTTTTATCGATGGAGTTACTTATTCTGTAAGGAAGGAAGGTTGGAGGAACTCCCTAGAAATCCATAGGAAGAGATTTGAAGTAGAGCTGAGAAGGAATGGAAAAGGCTGGTTCATTAGTGTCACTGAACTCTTTGATAAAAGGAGAAAGTTGGAGTGCTTTCCAGAAGGGAAGAAGGGACAGGGCTGGTTGGAGGTTGCTAATAAGTTACAGGAATTTTTGTTACATACTACTGATGGACTGTTAAAGGTGCAGGATGCAATTTTGGAGGTGTCCAGTGAGCATAAGCCCAAGACTCAGATAACAGTGGACAGAAATGAGGGAGTACTAGAAGTTCCAAAACAGAGGTCATCCTCTGGTGGAGAGATATTCGGCAGTTCGATGGAGGAAAAAAG
>NW_010729197.1:406789-431959 GCF_000365185.1 Nelumbo nucifera
GATGTTGGTGAAGAAGATTGGGACTTCACTATCTTTGAATCCGAACTGGGTTTGCTTCAGTTCCAGAAGTGGAAACCGTTCTGTAATGAAATGGAACAGCACTCGGGAAGCCTTTCACTTAAGTTATTTGGCCTTCCATTTCACCTGTGGAGTGAGCTAAACTTGGAGAAACTGGTTACGTTGCTGGGAAGAACTGTGGTGGAGTTTAACCTTCAAGATCTTGTAGCTGCCGAGGTCAAGGTTGCAGGAGTGAAACCAGAAATGATACCCAGATCTGTTGAAGTGTTTTCAGAAGGTTGCTGGTATCATGTGTGGCTAGTTTCGGAAGTGGAAGTGTCTCTTTGGGGAAGAGGTTCCAAGGTTGAAGATGCTGACGTGGCGGGCTGGTACACACGTGGCGTACACTCGGTGGTGAATAACAAGGGCACGCAGAGAAGTCCCGTCCCCATGGGGAAGCTGAAAAGTTAACTAAGGAAAACCAAATGTCAAAACTTTCAAAAAATTTCAAATTAATTGGTGAGAAGGTGGGCCGGTTTTCCTTTGCTGACGTGGCCAAAAGAAGGGGTGGGTCGGTCAATTATAAGGGGCGCATGGGTGACTCCGAACCAAACCAGGTTAGACCCGGTTCTTTTTTGAAGGTTTTAGCCGGCCCACGTGACTGTTTAAGTGATCACGTGGGTAGGGGCTTGTCTCGTGTGACACTAGACCGAAAGAATGGTCTAGCTTCTTCTCCACCGAAGCCTGTTAGGGCTGGTTTCGACCAGACATTGAAGATAGGCTCCAGACGCCAGTTGTGGTGGTCCGCGCGCTCAGAGGAAGTTTTGCAAGGTGCAGAGCATTCCGTCTCAGGCTGGCGAACTCCAAGGAGTGCTCAAGCTAGTGCGTTTGCTGGGAAGGAAGCGGTTTTTGATCGGGTGGCTTGCGGTGTGGAGGGGGTTGATGAAGAAGATGAATCGGTTGGCTCTACCAGTCTAGATAGTGTAAGGGAAGAGATCTGGAAGCTAGAAGAAGTGGAAGACACACTATACCTAGGGCTCCTCTTTTCGGAAGAAGCTGGAAATGAAGTCCTTGGTGAGAAGCCCCTAACCGTTGGAGAAGAGGAGGTCAAGTTAGCAGATTGCAAACAAGTGCGTGGGGAAGGAAATCTGCTCTCAAAGACAGAAGCGCCTTTGCCGAACCAGTTTGCTAGGCAGGATGTATGTAAGGAAGGAATTGAGGCTTCCCAGTGGCAAAACAGGAACGCTTCAGCAAGGAATAAACAGTTGGGTACAGAGAGTAGTCCATGTGATTTACAACAGAGAGGAAATTTATCAGCCCAGTTCCATCTCGAGGGTTTAGGACACACTCACAAACCAATACAGGGAGTGCCGGATTCCACTCTCAAACCCTGTAACCCTCCTTGGCTTCAGCAAAAGTCAGGTATCTGTGTCCATTCGTTTTGTGTTACTAATGACTGTCTCTTGTCTGCTGTGCCAGATTCAATTCCCATTCCAGAGGATGAAGCTCGTGGTGGAGTAGAGGAAACAAAGGAGAGGAGTAGAAGTGGTGAGGGTAGGGGTAAAGGTGAAGGGGCAGAGGAAGGTAGAGACAGAGATACAAGACTTTGGGAAATTTTTAGGAGGTTTGTGGATGAGCTTGGGGAAAATAACACACAAAAGGAGAGGGCAGAAGTTTTAATTTCTGGGGTAGGAGGAGGTGAAGAAATAAATGAGGATGGGGGCTCTGAAGGGCGAGAGGTTACGAAGGTGGATGGTGAGGATACTGTGGCAGATTTTGTGCGGAAACTGGGGTGCAAATTAAAAGACCCAAATGATCTCAAATTTATTCTGGAAAAAAAAGGAGGGGGGTAAGGTGAGGAAGAAAAAATTGAATGAGGTTGAAAAATTGACGAGAGATTTTGGAGGGGACAAGAATGCTGGTATCAAGGGGGATAGAAGGAAAGGGGTAAAGTATTGAGGCTTTGGGTTTGAAGGGAAAAGAATAACTCAGTAAAATGAAAATTGTCAGCTGGAATGTTAGAGGGTTGGGTAGTGCTAGGAAGAAGGGCAGTAATTAAAGATGCAACAAAAAAGGTTAACCCGGATATAATTATGATTCAGGAGTCCAACAGAGTAGAGTTTGATGTTAGGTGGGCTAGGAGTATATGGAGAACTAGGGGGGTTAGTTGGGGGAATAATAACTTTATGGAAGAGTCAGGTGTGTATAGCAATGGAGGAATTAATAGGCCAATTCTCAGTTTCCTTGAAATTTAAGCACGTGGAGGATGGATATGAATGGGTGTTAACAAATGTCTATGGACCTAATGATTATAGAGAGAGGAGTAATCTTTGGGAATTGGGGGATGTAAGGGGATTGTGGGATGGTCCGTAGTGTTTAGGAGGCGATTTTAATGTAATTAGGTTTTTGGAAGAAACAAATAATCCCAGACAGAGGGTGACCACGAGCACGAGGAAGTTTAATCAATTTGTGGAAAGCTTTGAACTTAAAGAAATCCCATTGGCCCGCAGTAGTTACACTTGGTCCAACTTACAAGTGAATCCCATTTGCTCTAAGTTGGATAGATTTCTTTTTTTTGGTGGATTGGGAGGAACATTGGGGTAGCTTGGCCTCTAGAGCACTTCCAAGAGTAACTTCAGACCATTGGCCCATTATGACTGGTATGGAAGAGATGGGAAGCACAGGGCCTGCACCTTTCAGATTTGAGAATATGTGGCTTCTTCACCCGGGTTTTAATAATAAAACCAAGGAGTGGTGGTTAGAGAGTGACCCTGTAGTCGAATGGAAAGGAATGAGGTTCCATAAGAAATTACAACTATTGAAGGGTAAAATCAAGGAATGGCACAACTTAGAATTTGGGCGGTTGGAAGAGAGAAAGCAAACGGTAATTGATCAATTGGAAGATCTGGATGGAAAGGAGGGGAGGGGAGAGCTAACACAAGAGGACAATGAACAGAGGTGGAATTTGTGGAAACAACTGGAGGATGAATTGTTCAAGGAGGAAGTCAGTTGGAAACAAAAGTCAAGGTGTATATGGTTGAAGGAGGGAGATAGGAATACAAAATTTTTTCATGTTTGGCAAGTGGGAGAAGAAGGAAGAATTTTATTTCAAACTTGGAAATAGAGGGGATAACCTTATCTGATCAGGGGGAGATTGCTAGGGAGTTTGCTAATCACTTTAGGTCTATATACAAAAAACCCTTAAGTAATAGGGTTTGGATTGAGGGGATGGAATGGCCGAGGTTGAGATCAGAAGATAAGGAGTGGTTGGAGAGAAAATTTGAGGTGGAGGAGGTCAAGGAGGCAGTATTCTCCATGGATAGATCAAAGGCTCCGGGCCCAAATGGTTTTACGATGGCATTTTACCAGGATTGTTGGGAGGTCTTGAGGGAAGAGCTAATGTTAGTATTTGAAGAGTTCCACAAGAGAGAAGTGATTAACCCGGGGTTGAATTCCACATTTATTGCTTTGGTTCCCAAGAAGAGAGAGGCAACACATCCAAGTTATTATAGACCTATTAGCCTAGTGAACGGTCTATATAAGATCATTGCGCAGGTGTTGTCCCTTAGGATTAGATAGGTGCTCAATACCATCATCTCAAATAATCAAGGAGCTTTTGTGAGGGGCAGGCAAATCACTAATCAAATTCTTATAGCAAACGAGAGTGTGGAGAACTTCAAGAGATGTAAGAAGGGGGTAGTCTGTAAGCTAGATTTGGAAAAAGCTTACGACTTGGTAGACTGGTTCTTTTTGTTGGAGGTGATGACTAATTTTGGGTTCGGTGATAGATGGGGCAGATGGGTGTTGGGGTATATTAGGTCTTGCCACTACTCTATTTTGGTGAACGGAACGGTGGTAGACTTCTTCCCAGCATTGAGGGGAATAAGACAAGGAGACCCCCTTTCTCCTTTCTTGTTCACCTTGATTGCGGAAGTACTAGGGGGTCTAATCTCTAAGGCAGATTCTAGAGGGCTAATTAAGGGTTGGAGAGTTGGCAGGGAGAGTATACCACTAACACACTTGCAGTTTACAGATGATACGATTTTGTTTTGTGAGGGGGGGACATGAATTGGATTAGAAATGTGAAACTTACAGTACAACTATTTGAGCAAATGTCCAATCTGAAAGTTAATTTTGATAAAAGTTGTGTTGTAGGTGTGAATATGGGGGGAAGTGAGATCCTTGAGTGTGCAAATATTTTGGGTTGTGGACTTTTGAATTGACCTTTGATTTACCTCGGTCTTCCTCTAGGAGATAATCCTCAAAAAGGAGGTTTGAAAAGAGACTTGCTTCTTGGAAGAAAAACCACCTATCTCTTGGGGGAAGAATTACCTTAATCAGGTCTACCCTAGCTAATCTACCCATCTATTATCTCTTAGTCTTTAAGGTACCTGCAGGGATTGCTAGTAAGTTGGAAAAATTAATGAGGGACTTCTTGTGGGAACCGGGAGAGGAAAAAAAGGATCATAGGGTTAGATGGGAGATGGTGTGTAGGAATAAGCAGGATGGAGGGCTAGGCATTGGGAATATTAGGAAGAGGAATTTGGCTTTGCTAGGGAAATGGTTGTGGAGGTTTTCTGAGGGAGAAACTGTGGACGAAGATAATTTATAGTATTCACGGTCTTGCAGAGAATGGTTGGGACTCTGGGATTCCGGCTTATAGCTACAAGAGCATCACCTTGGAATTCAATCCAAGATGTTTTGCCTCTCTTCTCTCCTTGGATCAGGTATGATTTACACTCGGGTAATCTCACAAAGTTCTGGGAACATGTTTGGGTTGGGAAGACCCCTTTGAAAGAACAATTTTCGGCTCTATTTGCAATCTCCACCCTAAAAAATGAACCAATTTCTAGTTTCCTCAAACTCAAATTCCGGGTTTGCTTGAAACTTGGGTTTGAGAAGAGCACTCAGGGACATAGAACTGGTTAATGTTTCATCTGTTTTGTCCATTCTTGAGGGGATCTTCTTGGAACCCACAAAGACAAATAGTAGGATCTGGTCTTTGTCTCCCTCTGGATCCTTCACTTGTGCATCCTTCTTTAAAGTCCTGATATAACCAGAAATTCTTTTTGGTCTGTCATTCCCTGTCAAGGAAGTGTGGTGTAAACCTATACCTCCGAGGGTTAGGAGCTTTTGTTGGGAAGTTTTCCTTGAAAGGATCAACACAGGTGACCTACTTCAAAGAAAAAGACCCAATAGTTGTTTATCTCCACACTGGTGTGTTTTACGCAAAGTTGCTGGTGAGTTTGGGTACCACTTACTAATATCTTGTGTTTTGGCAAAAAATATTTGGGATTGGTTTACTTCTTTATTTGGGTGCAGGTGGACACCTCCAAATAGTCTGCAAAGCTTGTTTTCCTCTTCACCTATTGAATGCTCAACGAAAACATCAAGAATTATGTGGAGATGCGTGAGAGCTGCTGTTTGTTGGACACTATGGGAGGAAAGAAACGGAAGAATCTTCTCGGAAAAGGAGAGAGGCTTGGAAACTTTGGTAGAGTTGATTCATATAAGAGTAATACACTGGCTAAAGACAATGAAGGAGTTTACAGATTTTTCAACAAATGATATGCTAAGAAAGTGGAAAGAAGTTGCTAGCTCAGTTACAAGGAAGAATATTTTGAATCTCATGTGGAACCCTCCACCTCATGGTTTTGTCAAACTAAATTTTGATGGCAGTAGCATGGGGAATCCAGGGCCTTCGGGTATTGGGGGATCCTAAGGGATGAGAGAGGTAATGTACTAATGTCCAATTGGAGTGGGAGACTCCTTGAGGGCTGAGCTTTTAGCAGTGTTGGAAGGGGTACAAAGGGCCAAAGAAATTCAAGTCAAGAAACTGCYTATAGAAGGAGATTCTGTGATTGTTGTGAATTGGCTGAAAGAAGACACTTCCAAGATGTGGAGCTACAGCAATGAGAAAAGAAAATTCAAGTGGCTGATTAAGGATATGGAAGTCCAATGTACATGGGTTAGAAGAAATGCTAACTCCTTTGCTGATGGATTGGCTGGGCAAGGATTTTTTAGAAATTCTGGGTTTTAGGCTCAATTGTGAGGGTCTGAGTGTTTAAATAAGTTGTACTTCTTTTCTGGGGAGTTAAGTATCTTTAGCTCCCCTTCCCTGTAACTTTTTTCCTATTTTAATGAATTATGTGGTTATTGATAAAAAAAAATAGAAGAAAGCAATTCTATCTTACCTGAAATTTGTCGGAAACCATGTGCCGGAGACGCTGGTAATAAACAGGCCCAATGAAAATCTCACAGGTAAGCTCTGTCCCAAGAACTCCGCTGTACAATACCTCTACACCATGATAATTGAACCCATAAGAGGTTAACATGGACCCCAGTTCATCAACAAGTGAGCTTGATTTGGATGATGACTTCTTATCATCTTCCTCAACTGAGCTTGCAAAGGGCGTAGCATTAATAAATTTTCCATGCAAGCTTCCTCCCTATTACCAAGACACTTAAGCACACACCTTTAGTAAGCATGTACTATATATCATTTAAAAAAGAGAATCATGAATCAAATTCTCAGTATGAATTTCCTAAAGCTATTCAAAGAAGTAAAAATGAAGGTAGAAATACAATAACCATTAAACAAATATTACTGGAAAGGAATCATGCTAGTTTAGGGTATGATATTCTTAATGCATCTGGTGAATACTTTGTACTCAATAAACTGCAAATTAGATTTTTCACAGCTACATGCACTGAAAGCATATTAACATATCATACATTGAATGTAACAGGTTGGTGGAAAAATTGCACACTCCAAGGGATATTAAAAAGTTAGGGAGACTCTCTTAGAGTAGAAGTTTTAGCTTTGATGGAAGGCGTATAATGGGCAAAGGAATTGAACGTTAGAAAACTGATTATTGAGGGAGACTCGAAATGACTAGTGAGCTGGATACGAAGTGAAGAGATGAAGATG
Source organism: Nelumbo nucifera (assembly GCF_000365185.1). Next base: position 413,718 of record NW_010729197.1, read on the forward strand.
TAGACTTACAGCAATGACAAGAAGCAACTTAGGCGGTTGGCAATGGAAATCTCTTTCAATTGGATAAAGCATTGTGCTAATTCTGGGCACAGTTGTAAATCAGGACTTGGGTGTGGGGAGAGAAAAGAGCTTTTGTCTCTCACTGTCCATTTACCATTTACACTATTATTTCTATGCTTTGTACATTCATTTAATGTTTCTTAATAAAATTTTGATGTTATCAATCAAAAAAAATGAGAGTAATCTTCAGATGATTCCAAATCAGCCAATAGCATAGATGAGGACTTTGAAAAACAAGGAGTCAATAGGGGACAAATATATCAGGGTCTGGTCCCACAGAGTGGGAACTTGTAAACAGAAAACAGTTTAATAGGAGGCTAGATAAAATTTTCTGCAATAGATAACAAAATGTAGCATACAATGGATAACAAATATGCATTTCAAATTAAGCATATCTGATTTTAATCTCAAAAAATGATACAAAATATTGAAAGCATAAATGACAATGAAAATAAAAAGAAATTAACTTCTAATATGATAACTAAAATCCTGGAAGAACAATGCATTTAAAATCACTATTCTATGAAGTTCAAGGGGCATTCTAAGTTGAGCAATGTGTATGTTAAGGCTAAAAGTTCGGGTTAAAATATTCATACAAAGCACATCTTTAATAATTTAAGTTGGATACGAATCAAATTAAGTGGATACATATCATTCCCAAGATCATTACTAAGATCACCCAAATGTGTGCCACGTCAATCTCAATTGATGAAACCGTGAGGATGTACTAGAGTTCAGTGAGCATGTTAGACAGTAATCCCCTCATTTCATAAGTGCACTCCAACCTCACCATAACATCACCAGTGAAACCACCTTGGTGTAAGGCAAAGGGTTATCTGAACAGGATCTTAAAGGATCCAATCACTTCAAACAATCAAATATGGACAAGGATTTGGCAAATCTAATACATATCCCCTACAAACACCCATGTCACTTTGTGTCCAATACAGGTACTTGAGGTAAGATGGAAGGTCCAGATATAAGAAGCTCTAACCTTTGTAGAGCTTCACAAGTAGATAATTAACAAGGCAATCTCAGGACTTTTGTCTATTATATATATTGTTTATGCAAATTGGGCAATATAAATGCAAAGATAGAGCTTCAGTGGGATGAAGTTAGTTATGCCCAGGCTTAAGGTATAGACATCCATCTTCACTGTTACACCCCCTTACCATTTCAAACTGTGCATAGAAAATAGTTGGGGTAGCCACCACCAGCATGCTGGAGGGATGACAGGGACATAAGAGAAAACAAAGGAGGAAGTGATAAGATGCTTTCCTTGTAAAAGGACAATATGATGTGCACGAGAGGAAGGAAATTTATTTCTTACATATAAAAATGAAAAGCAAAAGGAATAATACAATAGTTTTATGAACTGAGCCCACCAAAGAACCTACAGGCCAATTAAGGTTAGCACTTGAGACTTGCCATGGGTGTGATCCAAGACGGAGCCTGAGTCTAACCTTAAAGTGACAGGCATTAACCAAGCTAGGCAAAGATCAGCTTCTTTACACCCCTGGGTATCACTACATTAGATGCCAGATATGGTGTTGTTAAAGAAACAGACATGAAAAAACTGAACACAACTTATTTTTCTCTTGAAAATGCAGAATGGCATATACAAATATTACACAAAAGCTTGCACTACATTAGATGTCAGATATGGTGCTGTTAAAGAAACAGACATGAAAAAAGTGAACACAACTTATTTTTCTCTTGAAAATGCAAAATGGCATATACAAGTATTACACAAAAGCTTGCACTACTTAATCTTAGGTTATGTTGCTTCAGAGTATTATACCTATGGATACATGTATTATATTATATTTATATATGCAAAAATTTGAAGATATGTTAGGTTCGGATTAGGTCAGATTGACCAGGCCCTCAACCTTGACCCAACCCAATTTTTTAGGTTGGTTTCAGAAGCTTATATGAGTTAATAATCATAGATAAGCCTTGTTTTGAAGGAAATTGTTACATAATATCCAACTTGGAATCCAACAAACAGAAAATGAAACTAATCACCCAACTGGTGATTGAATGGTGGTACCTTGGCGGCTATAGATTCTAGAAGCATCCCAATTGTCATTCTTGAAGGAAATGCATGTGGATTGATAATAAGATCTGGTTGCATTCCTGTTACTCCTGAGAATGGCATATCAATATCAGGCCACAATTGAGAGCAAACACCCTTCTGCCCATGTCTACTGCTAAACTTGTCACCAATGATTGGATTTCTAGGACGCCTGAAACGGATGTTTACCTGTGTAAAGTAATACCAAGAATAACGTAAGTCAAGGTTATGGAAGCATAAAAGGAAGTAATAATCCACATGCTAATGGTATGAAGTGTAAAAAGCAAAAGCATTTGAGAAATGTAGAGTAGCTTTAAGCAAAACCCTGATACAATGAATATGGTTAAGGTGTTCTGTGTAGTTAGAGTAGCTTTAAGCTATAAAATAAGAACAAAAATTGTATAAACCAAGTGAAAGAGAAATGTATTCCATAAGAGACTAAAAGGTACACAACCAATCCTCTTGTAATATACATGGTTCTAGAAAAAAAAAAAAAGAAAATTAAAATATCTTCCATAAGGAGAATAGCATATGGAAGAAAGCTACACAAATTTTCTTTCCAATGAAGAAAGAAAAAAATCTTCATAAAACAGAAACGGAATTTGTTCATTGAACATCATATAATGGAAATGTCTCCCAGTGGAACTGCATTTCCCAGTGAAACTGCATTTCCAATGAAGAAAGAAAAAAATATCTACCATCTTCTTTTTGCAGCCAGCCAATAACCAATTTTGAATCCCCTTCAGCAATAAGCTTGCAACAGTTCAACTCCTTAGCCTTCTTCATACCCCTCCACTACTGCCATCAAAGTTCAGTTTAACGAACCCAGGAGCTGGGGAGTAATTTTGGTCTTTCAAGGGGATGAATCAACCACATCCTTCCAATTCCACTGTACCACTCTAATAGAAACTGCCTCAATAATGGCCTCCTTACTCCTTTCCTTGTCGGAAAACATTCTTGAGTTCCTTTCTTCCCAAACTGTCCAGAAAATAGCAGCCCTAACACATCTCCATAGAGTTCTACCCCTCTTCTTTGGACGTCCGAAGAAAGAAGAGGCAAACAAGCCATGTACATCCAGTGGCTCTGTGTGTGTGTGTGCGGGGGGAACCAAACCCAAATATTTGAAACAAACAGGTGGGATATTAATAAGTGGTAGCAGCTTTCACCATTAGCCTTACACATGATACACCATTTGGGAGATAAGCACCAGTTAGGTCTTTTTCTTTGGAGCAAGTCACAAGTGTTACACCTTCCCAGAAAGGCTTCCCAACAAAAGGCTCCAATCCTAGGAGGAATTGGTTTGCCCCAAACTTTGAGGACCGGAAAATTGTTCGCCAGGCAATCAAAAGGCTGCACTAAAGCTTTGAAAAAAGAGGCACAAGTAAACACACCAAAATAAGTCAAAGTCCAAACCCTATTATCCTCTCACCTAGATCCCCCCCCCCCAAGATCTGAAATAGAGCTGAGACAGAATAGACTTCAGAATCCCTAAAATCCCTTCTAAAACTCAAGTCCCAATCAAAACCAAAACATGAGTCTGGAGGAACCAAAAAAGTGGACACTGACTCATCTTTACAAGAAGAATGTGAATAGGAAGAGGAGAATTGGTCTTTCAAGCACACAGCCCACCCAAGAAGTGAATAAGAACCAAGATAGAATGGACTTCAGAAACCCTAAAACCCCTTCTAAAACACCAAGTCCCAGTCAAAACCAGAACCTTTTGTCTGAAGGAACCAAAAATTTGGACACTGGCTCATCTTTAGAAGAAGAAGAAAGGGAGTACAAATGGGTGAGTGGAACCCAATTTCTACCCACCTTCCAACCTCTCATCAGGTTTCTAGAGTTTGCCCTTGTTATCAATCTGTCAAAAACTTTGGCAATTACGGTGAACAAGAAAGGAAGGGGGTCCACTTGTCTACTCCCTTTAACTACAGGGAAGTGATCTACCACTACACGATTAATGAAAATAGATTAGTGGCAAGTCTCTAAATAACCATGTATCCACTTGCACCACTTTGTCCCAAATCCAAAGTTCTCCATCACCTGCAGCAAGCTTACACATAAATCCTTTCCTCCCACTCCTTCTCAAGTCCTCCACAATCTCATTAGCAATTAAAATCTGATCAGTTATCTGATGTGAGGGAGCAAAATTCTCAACCTCATCGAAAGCACCTTAGCAATGATTTTGTACAGGTTGTTTACCAAGCTTATTGGTCTAAACTCCTTAGAGTGATTAGCACCCTCCGTATTTGGAACCAAAGCTATAAAAGTAGAGTTAAGCCCCAGATTTATCACCCCCTCTCAAAGAATTCATTATAAACCTTCGATAGATCCTATTTTAAAATGCCCCAACAGTCTTGGTAGAAAGCCACTGTAAACCTATCTGGTCCTAGTGCTTTAGTTCTATCCATAGAGATGATGCTTCCTTAACCTCTTCCAGATCAAACCTCCTTTCGAGCCACACTTTTAAATCTTTTGGAACCTTTGGCCAATGGCCAGTCCAACCCCTCCAACCATACCATTTAGGGGCCTCCTAAAAATAGCTATAAAGTGATCCATACATGTCCTGGCTATCTCAAACTCCTGGGTGCGAGTTACATCATCAATCACAAGCTTAGAAAAGTTTTTCCTCCTCCTCCCGTTGGCCAAAGCATGAAAGAGCATTGTATTCAACCATTTATGTTTGGATTTTTGCCTTCAGCTCACTTCTTCCTTAAACAATAGATCCTCTAAGTGCTTCCTTAAATGCTACAGACTCCACTCCTTGATTCTAGATTTTAACTCCTTTAATTTCTAGTGAAATATATAATATATATTATATGTTATAATATATAATAAAGTATATTTTATTAAAATTCGGTTTTAACCAAAATAACCAAAAACCAAACCAAAAATTTTGGTTCGGATTTTTTCTTTAGTTCAGTTTTTAAAATTTCGGTTTTTAACCAAATAAACCAAATTGCTCACGAACCAAATAAACCAAATGCTCACCCCTACTTCCATTTCACCATTATTTTACTTTCCCAACAAAACACGGGTGATAGAGCCACATGTTTTCGAACCTGAACAGGGCTGGGCCCCAGCTACCCATCTCTTCTTTAGCAATGGAAATAGGCCAATGATCAGAAGTTAATATAGGCAAAGCTCTGGAAACCAAATATCCCCAATGTTCCCCCAATCTGTAGTGAACAAGAATCCATCCAGTTTAGACCAAGYAAAATCATTGTGCAAGAGAGGCAATTCCTTTAACTCAGTATTGGACTAAGCAACCAATGCTGGCATCAAAAACATAGGCCGACTCCCTAGTGTCAACTACAAGGATATTTTTAACCATGGTTACTATGGTGCCAAGTCTAGTTTGGGTGACAGTGGAATGCCTTGTTATTTGAATGTAAGAGATAATAGAATGGATGTGAGTCAAGTTCGGGTGACACAAAATTGATCTAACATGGCAAAAGAATCACAACAGGGACACAACCCTTGTTGTTTGAATGTGAGAGAGAAGGAATGAATGTATGTCTTTATTGCAAAGAAAAGAAAATAATTCATAGTGTAGGGATAAGGAAATTGAATGCTTGTCATTACCGCAAAGAAAAAGGAACAAAAGAATAAGTGTAAGGATAAGGAAATTGAGACCTACCAAAAGAGCCCTGTTATGTAAGTGGTTGTGAAGGTTCTCAGTGGAAGCTGACAGCATTTGGAGAGAATGGAACACAACATGTGGAGGAAGATTAGCAGAAATTACACCAAATTCATCAAAGAAATTCGTTATAGGGCTGGTAATGGAGACCCAGTTAGTTTTTGGAGGGGTCTATGATGCTCTGATAAGCTACTGATGGAGATGGGAATAAGCATGCTTCTGTTGCTGATTGCTTTGAAGCAACTAAATGACTGGGAATGTCTAATGATGAAGGAACACTCGCAGTTCTCTACAAGCAACAGCCCTGTAGTTCTGGCCAAGACTCCAGAGTCTGGGAATGGGGTCTAGGGAGATGTTTTCAGCTGCATACCTCTTCCTTTATCTAACTAGGTATGTTAGGTTAACCTACCTTGGGAACAAAGTTTGGATAACAACCAGTGTTTTAAAAGCACAAGGGGCATGTTGCGCCCCAAGGCACGAGGCATACACCTTTTCGAAGCAACGCACAAAACCTATTTGAAAATTTAAGATACATAAACATAACCTGTAAAACATATTAAAATGAAAATTTAAAAATAAAATCAAGCAATAGCTTATAAAACATATTCAAGCATGTAAAGCACTCAATCTCTTTATTCTTTTTCCCAATTCCATTACTTCATAGTTCATATAACTAATGTGATGTTAAACATTATGCTAATTCTACAAACCACCTTTGTACCAAGTCCCTAGAGGCAAGGTGCTAATTAAATTCTTAATTGTCTTTTAAAAATTACTTTTATTAAGATGAATGAATGAGAAACATTAGCAAATATGGGGTTTTCAGAGCTTTGGTGAGCAAGTGAAGTGAGTGAACCAGAGAAGATACCAGTCACTAGGCTGAAGAGCAAGGCACACAACTAGCCGCACCAAGCACACCTTTTGAAAGTGCTGTTCCTGCGGGTTAGGCGAGGTGCATACCTTAAAACGTGCATTGCCTGTGCACCTAGGCACCCCTGAGGGGAACACCTTTTAAATCATTGCTAACAACAATGAAAATTTTCCTGCAAAATCTCACTTATGGTATGGACTGCCCCTAGGGAGAAATCTCACTGCATGTGTAATATGTTCCCAGCTGGAGGAAAATACCCTAATTTACATTGCTGGCTGGCCCATGAGATTAGGTGTTCGCATATGTATGATCAAGCTAAAGAGGCAAATTATTGTGGTCCTCTTTTACCAGCTGCAATCAACAAGAGTTTCATAGTGCACACCATGAAATGCAAGATACTTGCCATTTTATGGGCCTGGATGAATGTTAATCCTCTCTACAAGTATGTATCTTATACATCTCTTTTTTGTGAAGCTTTTGAATATACAACCTTTTCTTTGTACAACAACTCATAAGTAATATAGTAAATACTTTACCTTATTCAAAAATATAATAATAAGCAAAGTATATTCTATGGCTCTCTAAGTCGAAAACTAGTTTTTATTTTTATGTTTTTTTATGATGCCGCTTCAGATGCATACGTTTGTATTCAATTTGAATGAATTGGTTGCACACCTGTAACCATTACATCTCCCATATGGAAACACCAATGCAAGGCACAGTGCAACCCCAAAAAATGCCTCATCGCCTATGCAACTATCTAGGCAATGATTAGACAGCTACATTTCAAACTATACTGCTTTTTCTCCTATGCYTTAAAAGATCTCAACATTTGAAGCAAAAATTATGAATCAAAACGAGAAGTGCAGAACCATGCTGAGAAAAGGATGTATGAATTTGTGCACACCTGTAACCATTTCAGTAAGGTTGTTGGCCCATGCACAGTGCTTTTATTAACCAGGGCTTTTTGCATGTTTTGATTTTCAGATAGTTCAATGCAGTATATAACCTTTTTCTCAAAAAATATTGTATATGAATGAATTAAAACTCTTAGCGTATATGGAATTCCAAACAGCTATTTAAAACCTTGAATATTTGAATAAATTAAAAAGCACACCTAGAAATCTTAGAATAGTTTCCTAGCTGCTAGCTACTTCCTCTGATGATGATCCTAAGGCTGAAGCCTAACACGCCACCTAAAATATTGGAAAACAAGAGTCTAATTACCTTCTGCATAGGCTTCTTAGGCTTTCTCACATCAACAGCAACATAGTCTACAATAACGGGTTCTGAACCCTTTAGTTTGGTTGCTTTTGTTGTACCTGTAACTGTGTTGTAGATGCTACAATATGGTTCATCTGGATGAACTTTCTGAAAGCAGATAGAATGAGATCAAGGATCAACGAAAAAAAATCAAAGAAAAAAAAAGAGCCAAAGAGAAAAGAATCAAACCTGTCCAACATATGGAAGTCCATCTGAATCAATCAAAGAATGTGTAGACTTGTCCACATTACTTCTTGCAAACAGTTTCAGATCTTCATCTGACTTGCCGCTTTGATCTGCCAAGTCAATAGTTTCTGTCTGCATAAAAACAACCATTAGCATGGAAAAAGATTAAATTTGGAAAGATAACAGAGACCAAGTGTAAAGAGACTGGACCGAATGGGCCCTAACATCCTCTCTTGTAATATCTTTTATTTTATTGTTGATGGGCCACACTTAATGGGCCTGTTATTTATTCTTGTTTTATTCTCTTTATGTAACTGCCAAGCTGGCCGCCCACTTAAGGGCATTCTTGTCATCGTCTATTTTTTTAGATCTTAATAAAATAGGCTTAGAGGAGAATGAAGATTAATTTTTGACTCCTCTTACCTCTACTTTTCGCCATCTTCTTCTCTTGTATAGCTGTTCAGACCTTTTCTTTACTTCTTCTAATCCCTAAATTTGTTCTTGATATTTGAGGACTGATTTACATCTTGGTATTAGAGCAGGTTTAGTTCTTTCTTTTTCTTCGTTCCCATACACTCTAAAATCAAGAGAGTGTATGGAGAGATAAGTTCTCTATAGTAAAGAGGATCACTTGCCTAGTTGGTAGAAGGTGTGGAGAGTTTAGATCTGGCTGGATTTTGCCAAGAAGCGGTGTTGTTCTGCTGCTGCCCGAAACCCTAGCCGACTAGAGATTTTCGAGGTTACCAGGAAAGGTGAAGCTTGGGTGTGGCGCTCTGTGCTTGGAAGGTGTCTCGTGACTGTTAAAGGAGGGTGGTTTAGGTTTGGGTGGTTTAGATTTTCGAGGTTACCATCTCCCAACAGCTGGACGGAGCAAAACCCTAGTTTTTCAAGCACCCAAGTTCTGGTTTGACTTCAAATAAGTTTATATAGACAAAATTTCTAGTTCTTTGATTTTCGTTTGATTGATGGAGACATACGAAAGTGAGTTCAAGCAGGTGCTGGTTTCTGGCCTTGGCTCAGTAGATTCCGTTTTGACTGGTGTAACCACAATCAAGCTAGATGGGACAAATTATCTTGCTTGGGCACAGTCTATAAGAATCTATGTCTGTAGTAGAGGAAAACTCGGGTATCTCACAGGTAGTAAGGTGAAACCCGAAGAGACAGACCCTAAATTTGAAAAATGGATGCAAGAGAACTATACTGTCATAGGATGGTTGGTCAACTCTATGCAACCTCATATAAGCCAGCACTATCTTTGGATGTCTTCGGCTAAGGAGATATGGGACAGTGTTATTGAGACCTATTCACAAAAATTGAATGTAGCCAGAGCTTATAAGTAAAGTGATGTGAAAAACCTGAGACAGGGGGAGAAGAGTGTAGCAATCTAGTACTCTATACTGAAATCCCTATGGCAGGAAATTGATGTTATGGAGACAGTGGTATGGGAGAGTAAGAAGGATGCTNCAAAAGCTTGCACTACATTAGATGTCAGATATGGTGCTGTTAAAGAAACAGACATGAAAAAAGTGAACACAACTTATTTTTCTCTTGAAAATGCAAAATGGCATATACAAGTATTACACAAAAGCTTGCACTACTTAATCTTAGGTTATGTTGCTTCAGAGTATTATACCTATGGATACATGTATTATATTATATTTATATATGCAAAAATTTGAAGATATGTTAGGTTCGGATTAGGTCAGATTGACCAGGCCCTCAACCTTGACCCAACCCAATTTTTTAGGTTGGTTTCAGAAGCTTATATGAGTTAATAATCATAGATAAGCCTTGTTTTGAAGGAAATTGTTACATAATATCCAACTTGGAATCCAACAAACAGAAAATGAAACTAATCACCCAACTGGTGATTGAATGGTGGTACCTTGGCGGCTATAGATTCTAGAAGCATCCCAATTGTCATTCTTGAAGGAAATGCATGTGGATTGATAATAAGATCTGGTTGCATTCCTGTTACTCCTGAGAATGGCATATCAATATCAGGCCACAATTGAGAGCAAACACCCTTCTGCCCATGTCTACTGCTAAACTTGTCACCAATGATTGGATTTCTAGGACGCCTGAAACGGATGTTTACCTGTGTAAAGTAATACCAAGAATAACGTAAGTCAAGGTTATGGAAGCATAAAAGGAAGTAATAATCCACATGCTAATGGTATGAAGTGTAAAAAGCAAAAGCATTTGAGAAATGTAGAGTAGCTTTAAGCAAAACCCTGATACAATGAATATGGTTAAGGTGTTCTGTGTAGTTAGAGTAGCTTTAAGCTATAAAATAAGAACAAAAATTGTATAAACCAAGTGAAAGAGAAATGTATTCCATAAGAGACTAAAAGGTACACAACCAATCCTCTTGTAATATACATGGTTCTAGAAAAAAAAAAAAAGAAAATTAAAATATCTTCCATAAGGAGAATAGCATATGGAAGAAAGCTACACAAATTTTCTTTCCAATGAAGAAAGAAAAAAATCTTCATAAAACAGAAACGGAATTTGTTCATTGAACATCATATAATGGAAATGTCTCCCAGTGGAACTGCATTTCCCAGTGAAACTGCATTTCCAATGAAGAAAGAAAAAAATATCTACCATCTTCTTTTTGCAGCCAGCCAATAACCAATTTTGAATCCCCTTCAGCAATAAGCTTGCAACAGTTCAACTCCTTAGCCTTCTTCATACCCCTCCACTACTGCCATCAAAGTTCAGTTTAACGAACCCAGGAGCTGGGGAGTAATTTTGGTCTTTCAAGGGGATGAATCAACCACATCCTTCCAATTCCACTGTACCACTCTAATAGAAACTGCCTCAATAATGGCCTCCTTACTCCTTTCCTTGTCGGAAAACATTCTTGAGTTCCTTTCTTCCCAAACTGTCCAGAAAATAGCAGCCCTAACACATCTCCATAGAGTTCTACCCCTCTTCTTTGGACGTCCGAAGAAAGAAGAGGCAAACAAGCCATGTACATCCAGTGGCTCTGTGTGTGTGTGTGCGGGGGGAACCAAACCCAAATATTTGAAACAAACAGGTGGGATATTAATAAGTGGTAGCAGCTTTCACCATTAGCCTTACACATGATACACCATTTGGGAGATAAGCACCAGTTAGGTCTTTTTCTTTGGAGCAAGTCACAAGTGTTACACCTTCCCAGAAAGGCTTCCCAACAAAAGGCTCCAATCCTAGGAGGAATTGGTTTGCCCCAAACTTTGAGGACCGGAAAATTGTTCGCCAGGCAATCAAAAGGCTGCACTAAAGCTTTGAAAAAAGAGGCACAAGTAAACACACCAAAATAAGTCAAAGTCCAAACCCTATTATCCTCTCACCTAGATCCCCCCCCCCCAAGATCTGAAATAGAGCTGAGACAGAATAGACTTCAGAATCCCTAAAATCCCTTCTAAAACTCAAGTCCCAATCAAAACCAAAACATGAGTCTGGAGGAACCAAAAAAGTGGACACTGACTCATCTTTACAAGAAGAATGTGAATAGGAAGAGGAGAATTGGTCTTTCAAGCACACAGCCCACCCAAGAAGTGAATAAGAACCAAGATAGAATGGACTTCAGAAACCCTAAAACCCCTTCTAAAACACCAAGTCCCAGTCAAAACCAGAACCTTTTGTCTGAAGGAACCAAAAATTTGGACACTGGCTCATCTTTAGAAGAAGAAGAAAGGGAGTACAAATGGGTGAGTGGAACCCAATTTCTACCCACCTTCCAACCTCTCATCAGGTTTCTAGAGTTTGCCCTTGTTATCAATCTGTCAAAAACTTTGGCAATTACGGTGAACAAGAAAGGAAGGGGGTCCACTTGTCTACTCCCTTTAACTACAGGGAAGTGATCTACCACTACACGATTAATGAAAATAGATTAGTGGCAAGTCTCTAAATAACCATGTATCCACTTGCACCACTTTGTCCCAAATCCAAAGTTCTCCATCACCTGCAGCAAGCTTACACATAAATCCTTTCCTCCCACTCCTTCTCAAGTCCTCCACAATCTCATTAGCAATTAAAATCTGATCAGTTATCTGATGTGAGGGAGCAAAATTCTCAACCTCATCGAAAGCACCTTAGCAATGATTTTGTACAGGTTGTTTACCAAGCTTATTGGTCTAAACTCCTTAGAGTGATTAGCACCCTCCGTATTTGGAACCAAAGCTATAAAAGTAGAGTTAAGCCCCAGATTTATCACCCCCTCTCAAAGAATTCATTATAAACCTTCGATAGATCCTATTTTAAAATGCCCCAACAGTCTTGGTAGAAAGCCACTGTAAACCTATCTGGTCCTAGTGCTTTAGTTCTATCCATAGAGATGATGCTTCCTTAACCTCTTCCAGATCAAACCTCCTTTCGAGCCACACTTTTAAATCTTTTGGAACCTTTGGCCAATGGCCAGTCCAACCCCTCCAACCATACCATTTAGGGGCCTCCTAAAAATAGCTATAAAGTGATCCATACATGTCCTGGCTATCTCAAACTCCTGGGTGCGAGTTACATCATCAATCACAAGCTTAGAAAAGTTTTTCCTCCTCCTCCCGTTGGCCAAAGCATGAAAGAGCATTGTATTCAACCATTTATGTTTGGATTTTTGCCTTCAGCTCACTTCTTCCTTAAACAATAGATCCTCTAAGTGCTTCCTTAAATGCTACAGACTCCACTCCTTGATTCTAGATTTTAACTCCTTTAATTTCTAGTGAAATATATAATATATATTATATGTTATAATATATAATAAAGTATATTTTATTAAAATTCGGTTTTAACCAAAATAACCAAAAACCAAACCAAAAATTTTGGTTCGGATTTTTTCTTTAGTTCAGTTTTTAAAATTTCGGTTTTTAACCAAATAAACCAAATTGCTCACGAACCAAATAAACCAAATGCTCACCCCTACTTCCATTTCACCATTATTTTACTTTCCCAACAAAACACGGGTGATAGAGCCACATGTTTTCGAACCTGAACAGGGCTGGGCCCCAGCTACCCATCTCTTCTTTAGCAATGGAAATAGGCCAATGATCAGAAGTTAATATAGGCAAAGCTCTGGAAACCAAATATCCCCAATGTTCCCCCAATCTGTAGTGAACAAGAATCCATCCAGTTTAGACCAAGYAAAATCATTGTGCAAGAGAGGCAATTCCTTTAACTCAGTATTGGACTAAGCAACCAATGCTGGCATCAAAAACATAGGCCGACTCCCTAGTGTCAACTACAAGGATATTTTTAACCATGGTTACTATGGTGCCAAGTCTAGTTTGGGTGACAGTGGAATGCCTTGTTATTTGAATGTAAGAGATAATAGAATGGATGTGAGTCAAGTTCGGGTGACACAAAATTGATCTAACATGGCAAAAGAATCACAACAGGGACACAACCCTTGTTGTTTGAATGTGAGAGAGAAGGAATGAATGTATGTCTTTATTGCAAAGAAAAGAAAATAATTCATAGTGTAGGGATAAGGAAATTGAATGCTTGTCATTACCGCAAAGAAAAAGGAACAAAAGAATAAGTGTAAGGATAAGGAAATTGAGACCTACCAAAAGAGCCCTGTTATGTAAGTGGTTGTGAAGGTTCTCAGTGGAAGCTGACAGCATTTGGAGAGAATGGAACACAACATGTGGAGGAAGATTAGCAGAAATTACACCAAATTCATCAAAGAAATTCGTTATAGGGCTGGTAATGGAGACCCAGTTAGTTTTTGGAGGGGTCTATGATGCTCTGATAAGCTACTGATGGAGATGGGAATAAGCATGCTTCTGTTGCTGATTGCTTTGAAGCAACTAAATGACTGGGAATGTCTAATGATGAAGGAACACTCGCAGTTCTCTACAAGCAACAGCCCTGTAGTTCTGGCCAAGACTCCAGAGTCTGGGAATGGGGTCTAGGGAGATGTTTTCAGCTGCATACCTCTTCCTTTATCTAACTAGGTATGTTAGGTTAACCTACCTTGGGAACAAAGTTTGGATAACAACCAGTGTTTTAAAAGCACAAGGGGCATGTTGCGCCCCAAGGCACGAGGCATACACCTTTTCGAAGCAACGCACAAAACCTATTTGAAAATTTAAGATACATAAACATAACCTGTAAAACATATTAAAATGAAAATTTAAAAATAAAATCAAGCAATAGCTTATAAAACATATTCAAGCATGTAAAGCACTCAATCTCTTTATTCTTTTTCCCAATTCCATTACTTCATAGTTCATATAACTAATGTGATGTTAAACATTATGCTAATTCTACAAACCACCTTTGTACCAAGTCCCTAGAGGCAAGGTGCTAATTAAATTCTTAATTGTCTTTTAAAAATTACTTTTATTAAGATGAATGAATGAGAAACATTAGCAAATATGGGGTTTTCAGAGCTTTGGTGAGCAAGTGAAGTGAGTGAACCAGAGAAGATACCAGTCACTAGGCTGAAGAGCAAGGCACACAACTAGCCGCACCAAGCACACCTTTTGAAAGTGCTGTTCCTGCGGGTTAGGCGAGGTGCATACCTTAAAACGTGCATTGCCTGTGCACCTAGGCACCCCTGAGGGGAACACCTTTTAAATCATTGCTAACAACAATGAAAATTTTCCTGCAAAATCTCACTTATGGTATGGACTGCCCCTAGGGAGAAATCTCACTGCATGTGTAATATGTTCCCAGCTGGAGGAAAATACCCTAATTTACATTGCTGGCTGGCCCATGAGATTAGGTGTTCGCATATGTATGATCAAGCTAAAGAGGCAAATTATTGTGGTCCTCTTTTACCAGCTGCAATCAACAAGAGTTTCATAGTGCACACCATGAAATGCAAGATACTTGCCATTTTATGGGCCTGGATGAATGTTAATCCTCTCTACAAGTATGTATCTTATACATCTCTTTTTTGTGAAGCTTTTGAATATACAACCTTTTCTTTGTACAACAACTCATAAGTAATATAGTAAATACTTTACCTTATTCAAAAATATAATAATAAGCAAAGTATATTCTATGGCTCTCTAAGTCGAAAACTAGTTTTTATTTTTATGTTTTTTTATGATGCCGCTTCAGATGCATACGTTTGTATTCAATTTGAATGAATTGGTTGCACACCTGTAACCATTACATCTCCCATATGGAAACACCAATGCAAGGCACAGTGCAACCCCAAAAAATGCCTCATCGCCTATGCAACTATCTAGGCAATGATTAGACAGCTACATTTCAAACTATACTGCTTTTTCTCCTATGCYTTAAAAGATCTCAACATTTGAAGCAAAAATTATGAATCAAAACGAGAAGTGCAGAACCATGCTGAGAAAAGGATGTATGAATTTGTGCACACCTGTAACCATTTCAGTAAGGTTGTTGGCCCATGCACAGTGCTTTTATTAACCAGGGCTTTTTGCATGTTTTGATTTTCAGATAGTTCAATGCAGTATATAACCTTTTTCTCAAAAAATATTGTATATGAATGAATTAAAACTCTTAGCGTATATGGAATTCCAAACAGCTATTTAAAACCTTGAATATTTGAATAAATTAAAAAGCACACCTAGAAATCTTAGAATAGTTTCCTAGCTGCTAGCTACTTCCTCTGATGATGATCCTAAGGCTGAAGCCTAACACGCCACCTAAAATATTGGAAAACAAGAGTCTAATTACCTTCTGCATAGGCTTCTTAGGCTTTCTCACATCAACAGCAACATAGTCTACAATAACGGGTTCTGAACCCTTTAGTTTGGTTGCTTTTGTTGTACCTGTAACTGTGTTGTAGATGCTACAATATGGTTCATCTGGATGAACTTTCTGAAAGCAGATAGAATGAGATCAAGGATCAACGAAAAAAAATCAAAGAAAAAAAAAGAGCCAAAGAGAAAAGAATCAAACCTGTCCAACATATGGAAGTCCATCTGAATCAATCAAAGAATGTGTAGACTTGTCCACATTACTTCTTGCAAACAGTTTCAGATCTTCATCTGACTTGCCGCTTTGATCTGCCAAGTCAATAGTTTCTGTCTGCATAAAAACAACCATTAGCATGGAAAAAGATTAAATTTGGAAAGATAACAGAGACCAAGTGTAAAGAGACTGGACCGAATGGGCCCTAACATCCTCTCTTGTAATATCTTTTATTTTATTGTTGATGGGCCACACTTAATGGGCCTGTTATTTATTCTTGTTTTATTCTCTTTATGTAACTGCCAAGATGGCCGTCCACTTAAGGGCATTCTTGTCATCATCTATTTTTTTAGATCTTAATAAAATAGGGTTAGAGGAGAATGGAGATTAATTTTTGACTCCTTCTCTTGCCTCYACTTTTCGCCATCTTCTTCTCTTGTATAGCTGTTCAAACCTTTTCTTTACTTCTTCTAATCCCTAAATTTGTTCTTGATATTTGAGGACTGATTTACATCTCCAAGCAAGCCAGTATGCAAGTACAAATGCACCAACAAATCAAAGGAGAAAAATCAAAATGGAAGCTAAAAAGAAAAAGTACCGCATTCAACTAATTGCTGGAAATGGCATTATTACATTATTTATTTCATAAAGACCAATGTGTCATTCAAATTTCAGTAAAGTAGGTCAATCAACAAAAACAATCATATTCCTAGGTACATTTCTCCACATCAGTCCCTCAAAAAATCAAGTGAGACCAAATTCCTAGATTCAGAAAGGACAGTTGAAACTTTCCATTCAATTCAGACATCACAAAAATTAGATATTTTGACTTTTCTGTAACTACACAGAAAAAGGCTGGAAAAAATAGATGCAAACCACATTTAGTCCATCATTTAGCTCTTTTAAAATCATGCTGGATTAAAACCTAAGAATTGTTTCTTCAAAAGCCCAGACTGTCTGGACATCATCCGATTGTGTGGATGACATAAGAGGAAAGAGAGGCTCATGTCATGGTTAGGTCACGCCTGGTTTATAAATTTAGTTTGAACAGAAGAACTGAAAAGAATTTTCTAACAATTTGTCTTTTAGAATAATATTCTTGAAATATAAAATTTATCAATATAAAATGAGAGGAAAATATACATAAAAAATGTTGAGCTTGTTATAGTGATGGCATGCATAATAACAAACACAAACCTGATATATGTAGCCATGACAAAGGCCACGCTCTACAGAAGACTTATTCAAGATCATGGCATCCTCCATATCATATCTGGCAAATATAATTAAATTAGAGCAGATGAATACTCCAAAATGAACAAAGACAAAAACTTAAATACTTACCCAGAATATGCTAAAACTGCAACAATAGCATTAGTTCCAGTGGGGAATTCATCAATGCTATACTTTGTATATGCACTTGTTCGTACAATTGGAGTTTGGGGAGTCTACATAAGCATGCAAAACATTGTTATAACAGGGCAACAATGCAAACAGAGAATTCTATGAGAGGAATTTCATACATACGATGTGCACAGTAGGCTTATGTAGATTTCAGTTCAGCAGAGTAAACCATGGTTCATTAGTATTAGAAACAACCAAAAAGTTCAGCAGAAGGGCAGGTAAACAAAACAGACTACATTAAAGAAAACCCTCTGACAACAAAAAATACACAAACCAACTTAATACATAGATCATAGTGCAAATACGTAAGATTCTACTATGGCTGCTCATGAGAGATGCTAAGCATAAACTACACTTCCACAGGAGATTAGTACCATCTGAGATTTCTAATTTATCTTTCGTAAATGAACCAAGCCCCCAATATAGTGCCGGAAAAGATGGGGTTCCCCCTCCCACCTCTTTTATTCAAACCTCATAGTTACAATGATATTACCAAGATTAGAACTTCTGAGGATAGCAGTTCTTTTAACCCAATTAACTCTCACACCCATGACTCGTGTCAACCATTTAAGTTTCTTTTTTTCACTGTTATATTTCAACAACCCGCCTTCTTCCTTTTGTAGTCAACCCACCACCAACTTTGAATCTCCTATAACCAACTTACTAATGTGCATATCCTTTGCTCTTTRCACACCTTCCATCATAGCTAAAGCCTCGGCCCCCAACAAATCCCCTACACCTCTTGGCCCTGAAAATAGACCWATAATATTGCCCTCCTCATTCCTGAAAATACCATCAATGCCTGAAGAACCTGGCCACCTGGGTTGCCAGCACTACTCCCATCAAAGTTTAGCCTG
>NW_010729197.1:432269-443157 GCF_000365185.1 Nelumbo nucifera
CTACTCCCATCAAAGTTTAGCCTGGTGAAGCCCTGGAGTGGTGGGGACCAAACAGGACTCATAACAGACTTATGTCAATCTGAACAAGTCACATCTCTCCAATTACCCATAATATCACCTACTATAAAATCAGCAAACAACTCCAATGAAGGGGGTTTCTGGTCCCTGCATACCTGAACTAAGATGAGAGGTCAAAGCTTCAAGTTTCAGAGGACTGGCTTCTGGCTTCTTGGTTCTTGCTCCAAAGAGGGTTTTCAGCACGCTATTGATGGTAAAGCTAATTGATCCAAATCCTAATCTTGCCTATTCAGATGTTCAAGCTTTGAGGTATGAAAATGTGAAACACTTTCTTCCCTTTCCCCTTTCTTTAAGCCTGTATCTTCATGCTAAACATGTTTTTATTTTGTTTGTTTTGAAATCTCTCTCTACCTTTCTCTGTTTTTGGCATTCAACGAGATTCCCAATGTTCAAAAAATTAGGAAATAATGTAATTTTTTGTGTTTGGTCAGATTTRGTTGACATTTGATCGAACTATCGGAAATGTCAAATGATATTTTGTATTTTTCTTAATCACCTGAAAGTTTCAGCCGATGGGTCTCAACACCAACATACGGCAGGCAACATTTCCCGACATTTTAAACCATATGCTAAATATCAAGACAGTGCAAGTGAAAGAAAAAGAAATTCCTACCACACAATGCATTCTGCATCAAAATAACATGAAAAAAAGGATAGTTTTCTGGGCATCCTAAAGCTGAAGCACATGTAAAATGAGGAATTTTGTTCTCACTAGAACAAAAACAAATAATAAGTTCTCACCTGAAGATGGTACAGCTTCTGATCTGCACGAAACCGTATTGACTGTGAAGAAAAAGCCATTGTTTGTTTTGCCATCTATAATTGAAACAAATGATGAAAAGCATTAACTATCAAAAATGGTAAAAAGCATTACTGAACAAAATAACAATACTAGCTACAGAAGACATAGACAAAAAGAATAATCACAGAATTTTAATACATTTGGATATTATTCAGATTAATATGCAATACTTAGAAGAGTAAAAGAAAACCTGGCATTGGTACATATTACGTGGACTTTGATTATGATCAGACCAGGGCGTGAGATTGGCTACCACACTAAGTATTCCAGTAGGATGGATCTCTTCATGAGTTGCAGGGAAAATGCTTCTCCTCCCCCCATTTCCACCATCAGCACATCTGATTTCCATGTACACCTAACAATAGACAATAATCACTATGCAACTAAAAAGTAATGATTCCATCTATGACTTTTTAAAGAAAATTACCCTTAGGCATTCAGAAGAATCAAATATTACTAGTACTTATTTCATATTATTTTTAATTTTCAAGCCTTTTGTTCTGGGGTGGGGTGAGTGTTAGGACCTGCCTAACTCAGGGAAGCTTCAAAGGTCCCAACCTATTGAATACAGAGGAACAGGAAAGAGAGAAGAGGGAGAAAAGAGAGGGAATACTATCTTCGCTACTTCAAATTCAAACAAACTGCCTTAAATAGGCTTACATTACACATAATTTTGTTGTAAATAACTCCCTGTAGACTTGTATATGTGTACTAGTGCATGGGTCCTGTGCCATTGACATTGTTGTAGTGTGGAAGACAGTCCATTCAATACTCCTTTGGGCTTGGGCTGGCTGCTGTTGTGGGCCTATCAATACTCCTCGCCTGGAGATCAAACTTTTCCTCCAGATTCAAAAATACTGCCTTATATAGGCTTACATTACACCTCATCCTGTTGTAACTAACTCCCCATATAACTTGTATAGAAGAATTGTTGTGGACCTCAAGGCTTACCCCTTTCAGCTTGGGCTGCTGTTGTGGGTCTGGCAATAATACCCCTCGCCTGGAGATCAACCTTGTCCTTGAGGTTGATAGTAGGGAACTCTTGCTGGAGCTGTACAAAGGACTCCCAAGTGGCATCCTCCATTGGAAGGTTGGACCATAAAACTAAGGATTCTTTCTGCAGTTTGTGAACCTTATGAGCCCAATAAAGGTTTATATCTTGTGGGGAGTAACCTGAAGCTAGTTACCATCTGACAAATCCAGCAGTGTGGGCATGCAAATCACATCTCCGGGGATGAACTTCTTAAGCAAGGAGAAGTGGAATACTAGATGGAGTACTGACAAAAAAGGGAGTTCTAATCTGTAATACAGGAATGGCCCAAAATAACGCAAAGCCAATTCATGCCACATTCTCCTAGCCAAAGTGGTTTGGCAGTAGAGCTGTAAACGGAGAAAGACCTGTTTGCTAATCTGATAGCTCAAAGCTCTATGCTTTTTATCATAGTTGGTATTCATCATTTATTGACCAAGTGCAAGGTTTTCTTAGAGTTCTTTTAGAGTTTGACCTATAGCCAGATGACAGTTGTTCATCCACCGCCACCACTAAAGTTGATCCCCTTTCTTATGGAAGAATAGGTGGGGGTTCTTGGCCATACAAGGCCTTGATTGGAGTCATGCCAGCTGAGGTATGAATGTTGTAGAATAGCTTTATCCAAGGCAACCACCAAACCCACTGCTTTGGATGTTCTCACTTCTCAGCGAAATCAAAGGTAAGTCTCAAGACACCTGTTTACCACCTCCGTCTGAACGTTGAACTGTGGGTGGTAATTGGTGAACTGAGCCATCTGTGTACCCTGGACGCAGAAGATCTAAAGCCTAAAAGTGGCTCATGCAAACAGCACCACGGTCGGATACAATAGTTATAGGCACTCCATGTAACTTGATCACGCCCTTCACAAAGGCATCGGGCTACCAGGGCCATTGCATAAGCATAAGGTAATGTGGCAAAATGAGCAAATTTGGAGAGACAATCAACAATTACCAGGATGGCTATTTTCCCCGTTGAAGGGGATGGACTGAAGGAAGTTAGCAGGGAGCTGAGAGAAATACTTTTGCTGTTGGCAAATTGGACAAGGAGCCATGACCTTCTGCATGGCCTTCCTCATGCAAACCCAATAATAATTGCAGGCCACTAAATAAAATGGAAAGACCCAATCAGGAAAAAGAGCCTCTAAATAAATTGGTCCAATTCAATATGTCTTGTTGGTCTGTCCAACCCATCCAAATTGATTTTTGTTTTTAAAACATTGTTATTAACAGGATACAAAATTTAATTAAACTGCATTTAATAGTAATTTAAATTTTAATTACTGTTACTAGTATAGATTAAGGGTAATACTGAATTAACAGAATTTAACAGGTTTTATTAATAGTAATATTAACAAAATTCAATTATTTAACACTAATATTAATAGTAAATTTAATACAAATAACATAAACTTGGGTACAAACAGGAATGATTGTTATACGCAAATAGGAAATTGGCCAGTTTCACTATTTTCTAGCAAAAACATTTGAAGCCAAGATATCTTGATGCTTTCTTWACTTTCCAAATCTTCTAAGTGCCAGTGAATCCTTGAGCTCCAAGGAAACAATAAGATCCTCAATGATCCTTTCCAATTCCAATACTGTGTTTTTCTCAAAAAAGTGAACACCATTCAACTTTCCACCTTTTTCAATGTCAGCTTCTTCAGCTCTATATGAAATGAAGTTCCCGTCATCATCAGACAGAAGGATATTCCTGATGATTTGTGTAGAGATGTAGAACAATAATGTGGTCCCCACTCCTGCACGTCTATTTATATTGCTGTTAGTATGTTAGGTGGATTAGTTGGCAGTTATTTTCTGTTATTTATAGCTTATGTAAGCAGTAGGGGTAATACTGGTTTTTTTACCTTGTTTTAAATCATTAATATAAATAGTTGAGTGGGGCAATAATCTCAGTATGGCCCACATTCTCTGAATCTTTTCTCCTCTTCATGTTCTCTCTTCTTCTCTTCTTCTTTTATTCTCTGCATTATTTCATTATTTCTTGTTTAATTCAGATCTAAACTAAGACTGATTGCAGTCTTACTAGACAACTTGGTATCAGAGCAAACCTAGGGCTTCTCAAGTGAGTTTAATCAGGCCGACTGCATGAGAACTTCCTAGGGTTGGAAGTTTTAGGAAAAAATGTCAATCAACTGGTTCTTGGAGATTGCTGGAAGAGTGCAGCAGATGCCCAAGGGATTGTAAGGCCTTGGGAGGTGTCCAGTGATGAGGAAGAATCAGAGGAAAGAAAGAAAATTCAAGATTAGGGTTCAGACTGTGGATTGGAGGTGGCGGCCAGACTTTTCTGGGTAGGTTTCAGTTTGTTTTTGAGATCGACTTCAATCAGAATTTGATTTGAACATTCTGGAAGGAGCAGCTGGAAGTTTTCTATTTTCTCTGAATTTTTTAGGGTTTTTTCTTTACCTACAACCAGTTCTCAGATTTAAACCCTAAATTTATGACTGTTATCAGTTTCTGGGAGATTATTAAGCCTGGTCCAATATTTCTGCGTGATTGCTAGACATATTTCAACCTTCTAGGTCGACTATTAGCAATTTCTGGGTGTAATTACATCTGTTTTAGCATTAAAGGGGTTTACTTTTGATAAATTTCTTGAAAGAGATGGCAGGAATAAAAATCAAGGGTCTTTGGGGCTGGTGGTACTGGAAACATGACTGAGAAAACGTTTCAGATCACCACTGTCAAATTTGACAGATCAAATTACTTGGAATGGGCTCAGTCAGCAATGATGGCTATTGGGAATAGAGGAAAACTGAGCTATGTGATGGGGGATGTAAAGGAACCAACCAAGGAAGACCCAACATATGCCAAATGGGTTCGAGAGAACTATTTGGTTATGACTTAGTTGTGCAACTCTATGCAGCCTCACATCAGCTGAAATTACTTGTGGGCAAAAACTACTAAGGAGATTTGGGACATCATGAAAGAAACTTACTCCCAACCACTTAATGTTGCTAGGGCTTATGAGCTGAAATGTGAAGCAAACAACCTTAAGGAGAGAAACCAGTCTCAATTTACTTCTCCACTTTGAAATCTTTGTGGCATGAAATTGATCACCTAGAGACGATTGAGTGGAAAGTCAGAGGTCTGACTTTGAATTCCTAGATGGTCTGAATTCAGAATATGACATTGTGAGGCGACAAACTCCTTACCAGAGAAAGTGTGACCTTGTCCCAAGCCTATTCTTTAGTGCACAGTGAGGAAAATAGGAGAAAAGTTATGTTGCAATATCAACCTACGGAATCAGCCTTTGCAGCAGTGGAACCAAAGTTTGGGGGTGAGATGGAGAGGGATATGAAGGAGGATAAGAGAGAATCACTAATGTGAACATTGCAAGAAATCGAGGCATACCAAAGACACCTGTTGGAGGTTATATCCACATCTAATTCTAGCAAAGCTCAGAAACAAAAAGGGGAATGTCAATGTGGCTATCACTACTGATGGTGCACCCTCATCCAGCACAAGAGCCACATCCCTAGACACTTTGGCTGTTGTTTGAGCTGCTCTGACTCAATTAGAAAGTGAAGTTAGCCCTTCAACAACCCCATGTCAACCACCAATTACAACATCTGCTACTCCCACTTCAGCAATTGCTCATTCAAGTTCAAGGGCTTCAACATATCATGTCACAGCCCCAAGTAACAATGAACCTTGTTGGATTATAGATTCAGGTGCATCTGACCACATGACTGGCATGTCCTCACTGTTTACTACTTATTGCTTATCCTCTGGCAAAGACAAAGTGTCTATTGTTGATGGCTTCCATGTTCCAATTTCTGGCAAGGGAGACATTAAATTATCTAATGCCATCTCTTTGTCTTCAATTTTGCATGTTCCTAAACTTAGTACTGACTTGCTTTTAGTTGGTAGCATCACTAAAGGTCAAAATTGTTCAATGGCTTTCTTTCCTGATCGATGTGTTTTTCAAGATCTGGAGACGAGGAAGGTGATTGGGATTGGCCATGAGATGAACGGAATCTACTTGCTTGGAGGGAATTCACATGGGGAAGATTGTGAAGTTGGAAGGTATATTATTTCTCAGTCCGTGAGTTAGGTTATGCTTTAGCATAATCAGTTAGGACATTTGATGTTTAGGTCTTTGAAGAGTTTGTTTCCCAGTTTGTTTGAGTCAGTCCAAATGTCCAGCTTGAAATGTGAAAGTTGTGAACAAACAAAGCATTGTAGAACAACCTATTATTTGAACAATAAAAGAAGTAGCATTCCTTTAGAAATTGTGCATACTAATGTTTGAGGACCATATCACATCACTACTATGGAGGGATACAAATATTTCTTGTTGTTTGTTGATGACTATACACGCTTTTGATGGGTTTACCTTATGTGTTCTCGAGATGAGGTTCCTACCTTGACTCAATCTTCCATCAGATGGTTTCGACCTAGTTTGGGGTCAAAATCAAAATTTTCAAATCCGACAATACTAAAGAGTATTTTGCAAAACCATTGGCTTCATATTTCCTTGACCATGGAGTCATCCATTAGAGCACCTGTTCCCATACACCTCAGCAAAATGGGGTTGCTGAGAGGAAGATTAGATATATATTGGAGGTGGCCAGAAGCATTATGCTCAACTCCAATGTACCTATGCGTTTCTGGGGAGATGCTATTCATACAGTTGTGTGTCTCATCAACCAAGTTCCTTCACGGGTCCTAGACATAAAAGTTCCATTTACCCTATTATATCCTGATAAGGAGATGTTTACTAAACCCCTTAAGACTTTTGGATGTACTTGCTTTGTTTAGATCCTTGGGCCTCAGCGTTCCAAATTTGATCCTAAAGCCTCAAAATGCATTTTCCTTGGGTAAGCACAAACCTATCTCAGGGAAATAGTTTGTTTCTATGGATGTCACATTCTTTAAGGATGTACCCTATTATCCTAGAGTTTCTTCTAAAGGGGAGAGTAGTGAGATGGGGTCTCATTCATCAAAAATTCCATTACTTGTCCTAATCACTGAAGGGAAGTGTAATGAGGAGGGTTGTCAAAGGTGTTGGGATTTTAGGGTGTATCACAAGCAGTGGAGGCAGGTTGATTTCGGTCATCAACAGTGCAGGCCAACTCCAATTTCCTTTGCAGCTCCAGAACCAGGTACCATAGTTCCTTTATCCCCCACTACAAATGAAATTCTTTCCATTGTTGTTCCTTCTCCTCCTCCATTGGATGATCTTGATCTTGATCTTCCAATTAAAGTTCCTTTATACCCCACTACAGATGAAATACCACAGTCCCAATGAACTGCCATTGTACCTCATCTACAACTCATTGTATTTCCCATTTTTTGTCTTATGATCATTTGTCTCCATCCTACAAGTCCTTTTTCGCATCTATTGTTGCTATTTCCATTCCCAGAACAGTGCAGGAAGCCTTGTCAATATCTTAGTGGAAGGATGCAATGAAGTTAGAGATGGATGCTCTTCTAAAGAACAATACATGGGAGTTAGTTGATCAGCCTAAAGGGAAGAAACTGATTGGGTGTAGATGGGTGTTTACAGTGAAACATAATGTTGATGGTTCCGTTGAAAGGTATAAAAGGCCAGATTAGTTGCAACGGGGTTTACACAAACATATGGCATAGACTATTTGGAGATTTTTGCACCAGTAGCAAAGATGAAAACTATCAGAGTTTTACTATCCATTGCAACCAATTTCTTGTGGCCATTGTTTCAGATGGATGTTAAAAATGCCTTCCTCAATGGTGATTTGCAAGAAGAGGTATACATGGAGTTACCTCCTGGATTTTATAGTGTAGAAGCAAGGAAGAAGGTCTGCCAACTTAAAAAGGCCTTATATGGACTGAAGCAGTCTCCCAAAGCCTGGTTTGATAGATTTAGACAGGCTCTTGAAAAATTCGGCTATGTGCAAACACAATCAGATCACACACTTTTATTAAAAAAATGGATTCCGCCTGAACTCTACTTGTTGTATATGTGGATGATATTGTAGTGACAGGGAATGATACATGTGAGATTAACTCTCTTAAGCAACTACTTCATCAAGAATTTGAGGACAAAGACTTGGGAGAACTACGTTATTTTCTGGGCATTGAGGTAGCATGGTCTAAACATGGGATTTTTGTTTCCCAAAGGAAGTATGTTCTTGATCTTTTGGAAGAAACTGGGAAGCTAGGTGTTAAACCTGCTAACACACCTATTGAACAAAATCTTAAGATCAGTGCAGAAGGTGGAGAGCCACTTGAAGATAAAGTTATGTTTCAATGGTTGGTTGGGAAACTACTCTATCTTTGCCTAACATGACCAGACATTTCTTATGCAGTTAGTGTTAGCCAGTATATGCATTCTCCTAGAACCGCTCACCTACTTGCAGTTGAGAGGATACTGGCTTATTTGAAGAGATGCCCAGGCAGAGGTATACTCTTCAAGGATAATGGTCACATGAAAATAAAAGTTTACACAAATGCGGATTGGACTAATTGTGTTGATGATAGGAGATCTACCTCTGGGTATTGTGCTTTTGTAGGAGGAAATCTTGTCTCTTGGAGAAGTAGGAAACAAAATGTTGTTGTTTGCTTAAGTGCTGAAGCTGAATATAGATCTATGGCAAATGGTGTGGCTGAAGTCTTATGGTTGAGATCCCTATTTGAGGAGATAGGTATTGCTTATGAGAAACCCCTAATGTTGTATTGTGATAATCAGGCAACTATTAACATTGCCCATAATCCAGTACAACATGATAGAACTAAGCAAATTCAAGTAGATCGACACTTTATCAGAGAAAGAGTTGCTTCCCAAGAAGTATGTCTTCCAGATATCGCCTCTAATATGCAGCTTGCAGATCTCTTCACTAAGGCAGTTACAAAGACCAATTGGAGACTGATTTGTGCAAGTTGGGAATGACTAATATCTACTCCCACTTGAGGGGGAGTGTAGAGATGTAGTGGTCCCCTTTGTGGAATGCCTATTTATATTGCTGTTAGTATGTTAGCTGGATTAGTTGGTAGTTATTTTCTGTTATTTATAGCTTATGTAAGCAGTAGGGGTAATACTGGTTTTTTACCTTTTTTTAAATCATGAATATAAATAGTTGAGTGGGGCGACAATCTCAGTTATGACCCACACTCTTCTCTGAATCTTTTCTCCTCTTCGTGTTCTCTCTTCTTCCCTTCTTTTACTCTCTGCATTATTTCTAGTTTAATTCAGATCTAAACTAAGACTTATTGCAATCTCACTAGACAACTATTTGCATCATCCTCCCTCACAGGCAATGGATATTTCTCTTCTACTTCTCTGAATTTTTTCTAACATAAACCTCTCTCCCCACACAATGAATATCCAAAGCTTTGCTCACTTCAACTTCTATATTTACAATCTTTTCCAAATCAACTTTTTTCCAATAACATAGGTTTCATCCATTGCAATCCCTTTGTCTTCTGAATCATTTGCTCTCCTTCCTCCCCCTCACTTCCTCCTCTTCCAAAACAATCTCATCACTTTTGCAATGGTCTTGTTCCCCAACTGTTTTTCCACATCCCTCTCCAATTCTTCCTCATCAGTAACAATAATCTCTGCTTTTTCTTCCCCTGTAGTGCCCCATGATTCCTTCTAACTTGTCTCTTGAAAGCTATCCTCATTCTTCTCTTAAAAGCTATTGAAAAGATCACCATATTAATTGGAACAAAAGCTATTGAAAGCTCACCATATTGTGAATTTATCAGAAATACTAATTGAAGAACCGTCCATAAAGCCATCCACCTTAGCTACTACTTCTGAAGCTGCAACTAAACCTACTTGTGTTTGCTCACCACAACCACTGAGAGTGTCTATGATTTGAAGACTGAAATTGAAGAACAACAGGAGACTATTTTGTTTTTGTGGTCAGAGAAGGAAAAAAGTGAAGGAATAGAAATATTTTCAAATGTGTTTTCCCTACCCAAAGATCCATCCAAAATTTCCTTGTGTCTCCAGAGTAGAAATCAATTCTAGTGTGGGGTCAAAACAAAGGTAAAATAGTGATAACCGATTTCCATAGAGAGTCTCACGTACACCTAACTACAAGTCAGGCATCCCAATCATCTGAGATTCCATGAATGCGTTTTATTACTGCATACCAAGGTTTGTCTGTACCCAGGGTAGAAAGTATGCAAAGAATTCTAATTAGTCAGTGATGCTAACTTAAGGAAAGAAATGCCACCCCCCCCACAACCCATCAGGAGTAAACTTTGGGGTTTGAAGAAAAAAGAAAAAGAAAAATTCTTGAATCTGAACACTCTGTATAAATAGTGCAGCTGGCTAACATATATATGCATCTTTTTGGCCCATATTGCGTCCCTTTGTATGGATAACTGTAAACAACTGCAAATTCTCGATTGTAATTACACTAATACTTTGTTAAACAAATGCATCAAAGTTGACCTTCGCCTGAAAGTTGGTCCCGTCTGTCTGGGATCTTGGGAGAGGTGGATTGAATATAAGCCAAATTTTACCACTCTCAGACTCGAGCCCACATTTTCATGCTTGCCTGCCTGAAATTTTACCATGCACAAAACAAGGATGGCTAATTGCCAGCCTAGGGCACTTATGCCCAACAAAACTCAGTTAAATCACTAGCCAATTGCCTAATCAATTGAACAATAATCCCCAACTGCTGCCAAAAATCTAATTTTCAAAGAAACAGCAATGGCAGGAAGGTTCCTCCCCTCCATCATAACCAAAAAAGGCTCTCAAATACAAGAGAAGCACATATCCAATCAAATTCACCAACACCCATTGTACTATATTTTGTCTTGATAAGAACTTCTTTCACTGTCCTTCAAAAGAAATAAAAGGAGAAAATAAGGCCTTCCATAGTTGATTGTTAGACAGTTTTAATGCCCTTAACTTCAATCAAGAATGATGTACTTTATGAGTTTATTGTAAATGAATAAAAGTGCATATTTGATTCATGTTCCCTTGGTATGTTTCTGTGTAATACCCTTAAACTGGAC
>NW_010729197.1:461049-486328 GCF_000365185.1 Nelumbo nucifera
AAATATCTTTGCATATTTCCACATATTTCATAATATTTCCACAATGTCTCTAATTTTTACAATATTTCCCCTCGACATTTCCGACATATGTCCTATATTTTGGTAAGAGACATTTCCATCGACATCGACATTTTAAACCTTGAAATGATGGACCCCCCAAGTCATTTCTCACTATTTCATCCCATATCTTTTTTGGCCCACCCCTAGCTCTTCTAGACTCTTCAACTCAGAATGCATTACTTCTTCTCACTGGAACTGTAGAACAGTAGATGGTTTTCTCCAAATGTGAACAAACATTTTAGTCTGCATTCCCTCAATTTATCACCTAGCAGGACTGTTGTTAGGTTCCTACAAATATGTTTTAGTGAGAAAGACCAGTAATGTTCCATCATGCAGAGTGCTGAGCAATTATTAGACAACATGCTGAAAAAAATGAGTATAGCAAGAATACCAATGGTAAGATGGATGAGTGGGAAAAAATGTTTACCAATTAAACCATAAAATTAAAAAAAACAAATATATTGACAAAACCAAAGAACAAAAAATATGCTAATTGCTAAATAGATCAATTTTACAACACAAACCTTCAAAACAATGCCCACAGGAAGCAAGTATTCCTTTCCTCTTATCCTACAAAAGTTTCAAAGGAAAAAAAAATTTTCAATTCTAATACACAACATAAGTTAATAATAAAAATATTCCATAGTTCTAAAAACAACAAGCCAGCATTACTCACCAAAATCCAAGCCTTGCACTTCCGTTCTGAAGGTGATATAATTTAACTGTCACCGCTGATTGATCTTCTCTCACACACCTAAAATAAAAAACAGAAAAGAGACACTACATCCATGAAATCTTGAACTCATGTTCCAGATATTATCATGACTAATAGAACTGAATCAAATGGAACACCATAGACTAAGTGATTAAAAAACATTATACACCAAAAATCTAGCAAATGAAATAACAATTAAAAAACTTCAGCCATATTTTTTCTAAATTAACAGTTCAGCACATTGTCATGGCCTAATTTCTTTAACAATGTGTTAGATGGTATTTTTCCCTCAATCAATTAAGGAAACACTTAAATGATAACATCTCGAGAATCAACCTTTTTTATCAGCAACACAGAGAAGATTCATTAATTAGGAAAATCAAGTACAATAAGAAGTTCTGGGCGGACAAGCAGTCCACATTGTCCCACTAAATACATCACAGCCCCAAGCAAACCCAAAAGACAACCCCTTTAATTACAACACAGCCAAAAGGGTAACCCAACAGAAATTTCCTACTAACTAGAACATAGCCCAAAACATAGATTGTCTTTGAACTCCTTGCTTAGCTAGACCATCGGCCATGCTGTTAGCTGATCTTCTAATCCATCTTATTTGAATTGTCATGTCTTGAGAAGCTTTTTTGAAGCGCCTGAACTCATTCCTTAACTGCCAAATAATTCCCTCCCCTTTCTTCAGCCAATTCACCATGCCTTTAGAATCAACCATTGGCTACAATATGTGCTGTTTGGGTGAGAAATTCCAGAATATTTTACAGAAATTCCCTCCAATTGAAATCATGTTAGAAACATCAGTTAGTGTATTCATGGATTTCTATAAAAAGTAATTCAAAGAAGTCCCCACAACCCCCTCCCCCCATCTTAATATCTTTATTTGAAATCCTATATTCCTATGTGACTCAGTGACGTGGAATTAAGTAGAAAATCTATCCAATTGAAATCATGTTAGAAACATCAATTAGTGTATTCACGGATTTCTATAAAAAGTAATTCAAAGAAGTCCCCACAACCCCCCCCAATCTTAATATCTTTATTTGAAATCCTGAGTGACTCCGTGACATAAAATTAAGTAGAAAATCTCAAAGATCTTATCTATCCAAAAAATTCTCAAAGAGGTTTGTCATGGGTGTTGTATCATTGAGAACGGAAGAACCAGGATCAGCAATTATGCAGTCATCTGCTGCATTATGAAAGTTAATAAGACTAAGACTCGGGTTGAGAAAGATGCACTTGTCCATGGATGCCCGGTAGACCATTGCATGTCAACAAACACATAGGTGAAAGAGGAAGAATATTTAATTGTTCGCACCTGAAAGGCAGAAAGAATAGGGAGAAAACTATTGTTGATTGTGCTCTTTGATGTATTCTGGACTATTTGGAATGAAACAAATGTACATATTTTCAAAAGCATGATAAAAAATTGTTCTTAGGAGGGCATGGGGAATACAGAGATAATGGCGGTATTTTTTTTGTTTATAAATAAAAGTTCAAAATTTGGTATTGGGTTTTTAGTAGCATTTGAGAACATAATATATGTTCTACAGTTTCTATGTCCCCATTATACAACAGGTCCTTAGTGTACATGGATACATTAACACTTTAAGGAAGCAATGAGAAGAAATTCTGGAAAGCAATATTACCACTAGTTCATCATGACATTTGCAAAGAAACACATGCATAACAAAAAGATAACATGATACCATTCAAATAACTTTTCATTACATCAGCCAAATGAATAGAAAACAACAAAAAGCACCTTATAACAACTGCTTTGTCCGTATACCCTTCCCTCCGCTCACGAAATGAATTCCGCACCATACTCATTGGCTGTAAAATTAAATTCCAATTCAACCATCAAATTAGTGGGAAAAAAACTAAAAGAAGGAAATACCTTCAAATCGTGCACATTATGTGCTAGAGAATCTCAGATTTTTCTATGGATTAACAAAATAACTAAAGGCCTAACTGGATGACAAGTATCTGATTAAGATGAAAGTTGACTAACATAATTCCAATCAAAAAAAAAGTTGACTAACATAATTTCGCTTTGGCATAATTAGAAGTCGAACAAGTCGCTCCAGTCCATTCAAGATGAAATAACTGAAAGACAGAAAACAAATGTTATGCCAAGAAAGATAAAGAATGAAGTTCAAAGTCAAGAGTAATAGACAAAAATAAGCACAAAATAATTAAATTCCAATCAGCAAATGAAAAGCAAATTATGCACATTTACAATCCAAAATTCCAATTATTATAGTAATAAGAAAGTTTTATTCAAAAGAAGAAAAGATAGGAAAAGTATAAAAGAAATAAATGAGCAAAAATTGTCTAACCATGTATAAAAGTGTTATCATATAGAAATAAAAACAAAATAACTAAATTACAATATACAAAATACCATTTTTGATCATGCAAACTTATGGTACAAAAATACTATTTTTTTATCAATATACAAAATACTATTTATTATAGTTAGGAAGGTTTTATTAAAAAGAAGAAAAGACAGGAAAAGTACACAAGAGGTAATATGAGCAACAATTATGTAACTATGCCAAAAGTGCTATCATATAGAATTTATAACAATATATCTGGCATTTAAAAGTCCAGCAACACTAGAGAGGTCCAAAAACTTTTACTGTTATGCACTATAACCTACAGCTCCAACACTTTCAATGCATTCACATTTATATAAATACAATTTAGCGAATGGATGAAACATCTAAAGTTTGGAGATATAAGAACAAAAGAAAGAATCCAAATCAMAGATGACCCCAAATCTCAAGAAATTGGAGGTCAACTATGTTCCTAGTGGGAGTAACAAGGCTCTAAAACAAGGAAGTGGGGGATAAGAAGATGCTGTCATTCAGACAAAAGGATCAAAGTATCGGTGTCAGGCATCATATCAAACAACTCAGATATAGATACAAATACTCTTTGGAAATGCATGAATATGGATAAAAAAATGGAAATGCTTGGATATGCTAGGGAATACATACAAATTCCATAAATACATTAGTAACACTAAATTTGGTGTCAAAATAGCCATAAATAATGTATAAATGCACAGGAATGTATATTTTAATAATATATATCAAGAAATATATTATAATTAATATAGTGTGATGCATATATAGATTTCAAAATTTTGCTAATAATGCATCAATCAAGAGTCCAAGACATATATTATACAAAACAAAGCCATTATTTTGTTATTTTCTATTTAAGACTAAGGCATAAAATATATGCAACTATTATGTTTTAATTATCATATCAATTATTTTTATTAAGCTATTTTTACTTGTTAACATTAACAAAAAAAATCAACTAAATATTAAATTGTCAAATGTTTGTGAACAATATTTTTATTTATGTAAACAATAAATATCTTAAAAAATTGTTAAAATTTCTTAGATACGTATCATATGCAAATTCATAAATTTTAATTCTGAAATAATTATTCCATTATTGATCCATAATTTTCTGAAATAAAAAACACTTTTGATATAAATGTGGATTAGTGGATTTGATAGATACAACTTAAAATTATATTCTTGAAAATATTGTAAACAATATTTTTATTTTTATAAATAATAAATATGTTGGCATTTAATATTAATATAAAAATATATAAAAAATTAAGATGTTTATCATGTGCAAATTTATAAATTTTAAGTGCTAAAAAAATTAGTCCATTATTAATATTTTTGTATAAATTTCTTGAGATTAAAAATCATTTTTTGATATAAATGTGGATTTGATAGATTATTTGTTCCATTAGCTTATGGAATATCAAATTTGAATATTATTCTTTTTAATTTTAAGTAAGTTGTTGAACATAAACATAAGTATTTGTTTTGATTGCATATGGATACAAAAGTTAATAAAAGCTACTTATTTCATTTATTATCACAAGAACCAAGGTGGCTTGGTGGTTAAATGGAGCATTTAAGGTTTGGGTATAAAAGTGATTTGTGTTCGGGTCACACTAGCAGCATTTTTTTTAATAAAGAGACTCAGCATAGATGCATTGTATCGATGATATGCATTGGTCCATATCAGTACATACCAGACCGATACAATGCAATACACACCAATATGTGCCCGTATCAGCTCAATACGCAGAACTCAAGGGATGATCTAGGGCAGTATACAGATCAGATTCGGATCAAATCAGGCCACATCTGCATTTGCATCCGATTACGAAACCTCTAGATTTGCATCTGCATCTGCATCCAATTATCATGTTGGATTTTGAATCGGATTTGGATTTAATCTACAACCATGTTATTGTGTTTAAAATGACCAAAAATTTAAATAAATTTTAAAAAAACCAAATTACTTTTATCTTATATATGTATAATAAATATATATATATATAAATGCAAAAATATTAAGCTTGTCAGTTTGAACTTTATAAATTATACATAATATCTTTCTATATACATAATTATACTACATATATACATAAAGGAATACTTTTTTATCAGACTCAAATTTTAAACAAATTGGATGGGATTTGATCTGCATCTAATCCAATTATTTAAATGGATGCAAGTTCTAACATCCAAATCCAGGATAATTAAATTCATAGCCGAATCAGGTATCGATTTTTCAAAGTCCATTGACAGCCCTAGATGTGCCCTTGTTCATAGCATCTCATGTATCGGTATGCAGCAATAGCGATACAACACACCTTGTGTCGGGCGTATATATCAAATATTTCAATCCTTGTTCAAACTACCATCAAAATAAAATGGGGGATGTTTTACTAGCTGCTTCATAGTTGATTTGCATGCTTTGCCGCAAGTTGCTGAATGATTTTTCAAGGGCCTTGGTTGCAGGCCCTAGGGTTCATCCAAGCTCTCATGCTAACATGTTTATATAATATGATACCCGGATATGCAGACATGCCTAGCATACTGATGTCAGATATGATATCAGATACTGCAATGGATACTTCTATATGTATTTTATAGAATTAACATAAGTCTTCAAAAATGACATTTAGTTTCAAAACTACATATAAATTCTTGATATAAGCATATTGCATGGGAAACCCATAGCCATATTCTTGTTCAGGATTTAAGGAAATGGAGAGTTGCATCCCCATTTCGTAGATTAAAAGGTCTGCAGTTGGAGGATTTCTTTAGTTATAGGGGTCCTACAAATTTCAGATCTGCTGGTGGGTTTTATGTAGTGGAAGGGTTTGGTGAGATTAGAAATGAAGAGTATGGATAGAAAAGCAAGCAGATAGCTTTCTTTCCACCAAACAACAAAGAGATAGATCATTAGAAGAAGTGAGAGAGGGGGGGAAGAAAAATCCATGTGAACAACCAGAATTCACTAAATCAGCAAAACAAGATATTCCCTCTGGCTATTAGGGATCATTACCAATTATGCAGCTTGGCAGATGACACTAGCAGATCTCATGTCTATCAATTTTACAAGAGGCAATCTTGTTCCACTGGATTAGGACTTAGGAACACATGGACCATGGACATGTTGAATCAAAATCCAACATGTATCAGGGAGCCTAACTCAGCAAGATGAAAAAACAGGAAGCCGTAAATATGTCTGCACAAAGTACAAACTATCAAAATAGTCCATACTTTTTCAAATTCTAACATTATATACCAATAAAAAGACCTACAGCTTTAACTTTGTTACTTAATAATAGTTTCTAGAAATCATGACATTCGTTCTGCATATTAGCTATTCATTTTTTATGGATAACAATGTTATTAATTAATTGGGGCAAAAGAATTAATGTCAATTACAGCATGTATTTTCTGTTAGGCTGGATTTTCACCACCTAATCCCATTACTTGCATTTCAGAATTATAGCTATATTTCATCTGCCGATCCCCAGTACATATACTCCTTGCTGGGGCTCTGTTTAGCAAGTGTACTGATCTAAAGAGTCTAAAACCACACAATTGACACAATCCTCTCCCTTATCAATTGCTTAATTTCCCCTAATGTATGTTTCTGCTCAATGTTCCTTGACTTCTATCCTGTAACCAACTCACTATTGCCCTTGAATCACCCTTCACTACTATGCTTCTCAAATTCAGCCTTCTGCTCAGTCTTAAACAATACAAAACTGCCAGCAACTCGACTTGCATGGAAAACCCAACACCTATAGCTCCTAAAAATAAAACAAAACACAGCCCCAAGGCTGTCTTTAATATTAGCTATTATTTTTGGCCAAATAAGCAAGTTCATAAGGAAATTGCTATATTGAAGTACAAGAATCCGTGGAGTGTCAGAACCCAACAGGTGTCTAACACAAACAATTCATCCACTAGGAGAGTCCATGCAACACTGATTAGGAGGGATGAGAGCTAAGGTCAAAAAGAATTAGCTACACCCTTATATGTAGACCAAGAGAATATAGCCACATAACAACTTCCATACTTGAAGTGCCCAGGTTGACCTCCAATATGACTGTAAGAATTCAATAGGAAAGGAGATCGGCTAATGGAATAGCTGATTATTTAGCTAAGCAAGGGATACATAGGTATCATCTATTTTGGGCTCAACTGTAATCTGTTTTTTTGTAATTGAGGCTGTGCCTTGTGCCTCTCTGTGGAAAGCTCATTGTATAAGTTGTTATTGTTGAGTTTTTAATAAAACCATTTACTAACTATCAAAAAAAAAGTGCCCAGATTGCCCAAAGAACACGCGTCAAAGTTTAGATTGGTGGATTCAAGGGAGGGGGTTCCCAAATATAGGCTGCAATCTCTAAAGAGGCAAAAGGGGAAGCCATAAATGCCCATCCCCTCATCAGTGGAGAAATCCCAGAACGCCTCTTTGGCACATATCCAATGAGCCACCCTAATGGTGATGAGAATAATAAGGACTATCCTTTTTCTGTCAGTCAGAGAAACCCAAAAAATTTCTTTCTTCCTAGATCAACCAAAAGAAGCATTGTTCTCAAGCATTACATATGATCTTCCTCCTTGGTATCAAGGGGAGAACCATAAGGAATCAAACATAGCATTAATTGTATGGGGTAATGAAGTTTTGGAAATGACAGAATATTTCCTTTTATATTAAGTCATTAGCACTCTTTTCATATACCAATTGTACACCTTTTCTTTTTATCAATAAGAAGATCGAGAAAATAATGTAGGCATTATTGTAATTATGATATATATGTATGTATGTTACCAAAAATACAACTCTACAAGCATGCAACAGCATAGCATAATAAGCTTAAATTCATATTTTCAACTGACCCTTTTCTAATTTAACAATCAATTTTTCCATTTAATAAATTCCTTCTATGTGAAATGCATGAGGCTGGTTAGAATACTGTGCTGCTTCTTGTAGTGGGTGCTCCAGTGACTAGTGAACATGATGGTGGCTTCTTTGGCTAGTGCAACATTCATTCCTATGTTTCATCTTTCTTTCTTCATGATCTTCTTCCTAATATATTTTCTTCTTGTTATCAAATCCAAGAGAGGGCGGGCATTGGCACAACGGTTGGGTCGCTCCATTGCGACCTAGGTGACCAGGGTTCAAATCTTGGAAACAGCCTCTCCCTATGTGTAGGGGTAAGGCTGCCTACATCTGTTCCTCCCCAGACCCCACATTGGTGGGAGCCTCATGCACTAGGCTGCCCCTTTTTATAAAACCCTAGAAATTTGGAAACCCAAAATTCACAACTAAAGAAACATCATAGCTTCATCAAGAAAATAGGAAGAACCTTGAACACAGGATACCACCAATTAAAGCTCCAAATGCTAGCATGCATGCATAGCATCACGCAGTCTACAGTTGGAAAACATCAGTATTGCTGTATATGTTTACTCACCCACCCATTTCTGTTGCTTCTTCTTTGTAAGATACCAGTTTTTGAGGATCAGCACCTCTCAGGTGACAAACCTTTGACTACACAAACAACAAACCAAAGTCATCAAATGAAAGAGCAAATTAATGATAAGTAAAAGATACAGAGAGTCTAAGCTTTAAAAATTTTGTCAGGTCAAAACATGCCAAGCTATTCAATGATTCTCTTATACAATCCTTAATTTAAACGTTATCTTCTTCTTACACAATATTTACCTCATCACAAGCAGTTAGATTATGACAAAGATTATAAGTAAAAATGTCTCTCGAATTAAAATAATATGAAAAGCAATCAAAAATAAATAAATGAAATGCAGCAATGTAACAACAAACAATGTAGAAACTATAAATCTTGAGCAAGTAACAAGATCCATCAATACAACACTTAACAATGGCTTCTTTTCATCTGGAAAAATCAATACCTACTTTGCAAGTAATATTTCCTATTTAATTTAACTATTATAATATTGTATGCAAACCTTGGCTTTGAATGCGATTTGGGTTACAAAAGGGGTTTAAGGCATTCAGAGGTTCCTTGTGTGCTTAAACTTTTACAAATCCTTGAAGGCATTTTCCTGGACCCTTTAAAGTCCCATTGTTGGGTTTAGACCAATGTTTTAAAAGCGCAAGGCAAGGCGCGCGCCTTTTTGAGGCAAAGCGCGTGCCTTTTTGAGGCAAAGCGCGCGCCTTTTTGAAGCAAGGCGCAAAATTATAAACAAATGCTACAAAATCAAAAAAAAATGTCAGAAAATTCAAAAAAAATTCAAAAAAAAAATAAAAAAACACTAAAGATAATATTAATAAAAAATATAAACTTAAATTTTAAAAAACCTATTATCTAAAATTAAAATACATAAATATAAGATGTAATTATGTAAAGCATATTCAAATGAGAATTTAAAAATAAAATCAAACATATAAAACATTTTCAAGCATTTAAAACCTCTAATCTCTTTTTTCACTCAATTGCATTACTTCACGTAGCTAATGTAATGTACAACATATTACGTTCCTGATTCTACGAGCCGCCTTTGTCCTACGCCCCTCGAGGCAAGCCTAAGTAAGTCCACGTTAGGTCTTAAGTTCATAGTTTTTACACAAAAAATAGTGATTTTATAGTTTTACTTGCTTTTTAAGAAGATATTTTATTAGGATGAATGAATGAACAACATTACCGAATTGGGGGTTCTCGGAGCTTATTTAGGCTTGCCTCGAGGGGCGTGGCACGGGGGGCCGGGGGTATGTTCAAAAAAGGCAAAAAAGCAAAAAATTTTCAAAAGGYGCATGCTTGGGCTGAGGTGCAAGGCGCATCAGGCGCGCCTTTTGAAAGGATTGCGCCTAGGACCTAGGCGAGGCGCATACCCTGAAATGCGCCTCGCCTGAGGCACACCTTTTAAATCATTGGTTTAGACTCCCTCTTCTTTTAGTCTTTCCTCTTGTGCTTCCTTTTTCTAACTGTTAACTGACCCTCCCCCGTGGTGCAGCTTTTTCCTATTAAAGAGATTTGGCATGGTCATATGCCCCAGTAAATCATAGCTTTCTCTTGGGAGGTTTTAAATGAGAAAATTAATACTTGTGATTTACTTCAAAAAAGGCGACCATCATGTTGTTTTGTCTCCTCATTGCTGTTTTCTTTGCAAGGCAATGGTGAGCCATGTTTTCACTTGGTAATCTCCTATCCCTTAGTTTCTTGTATTTGGGTTTGGCTTTTCTCTCTCTTTGGGTGCAGATGGAATCCTCCAAACAACATGTAAACCCCGTTTTCCCCTATGCTAGCTTGGAAGGAGAAAAGAGGAAGGATATAATGTGGAGATGCACCGGGGCTGTAGTTATTTGGACCATATGGTTGGAAAAGAACACATGAGTGTTTGTACAGAAGGAAAGAAACAAGGATGCAATTATTGATGTATATCAGTCAGGGTAGTTCATTTTGAATTTATGAGAAAAAAGGTGGTTCATTTTGAAAGGGGCTATGTCTGCACCTAACAAGGTACATTCCTTGAAGTGTGTGTAGGCATGCCTTTTAAATCACTGATATGGAACATCTTCAACAATGAACAAGCCACTCGACAACAATGCTTTCAACAAAAATACATTGAGTCTTCCGTGATCTGTCCTTTCACATGCAAAGCCAGAAGTGTTGCTAATAAAAAGCATCTAAAGAATGGTAATAGAATGAAAAACTTGTAAACTGTGGAGTCAGCCAATTCTTTTGACCTAGATAATTCATCAGTAACTATAGTTTTTTTATAAATGAAAGAAATCGATATTAATAGTGAAACAGTAAGCATACAAACAGCCTAAGAAGAGGCACGAGATGCGACCTCTTCTTTAAAGATGAAAGCACAAAACTCAAACCAGACAGAAATCAGTTTACAAAGTTTCCCAGTACAAAGAAACCCTTGAGATCCCTTGTTTAGCAAGAGAATCAGCCAAAACATTTGCCTAGGTAGCCATTTGGGAGGACCATAACACCCCTGCTTTTCAGCTTGCATGAGTTTCAAGGAACAGAAAGCCAAAAGGCAACATTTGGTGGAAAACACAAAGCCAAGTCAGAAAGGCTCTCACCTCAAGCTTCTCTTTTTTAGCTTTCCCCAGCTCTCTCTGTAATTCACTTTAAAACTTCCCATATAAGACAGAAATGTCCTTTTCTCTCTTCCTTTTATTAATTTCCACTCCTTTTATGCCACCATCATCTTTTCATAATGACAGAAGCACCAGGTTCATCAAGTGTCGGTTGCCTCTTTCCAACTACTATTCCTTGGTAGCTTTCTTTTTGAGTGATTCCTTATTAGTTATTGTTAAGCATCCCAACTTAAGCTTAAGCCCTCCCAAACAGGCCGTCTGTATAAATTCAATACTGCGTTATCAATGGTAGCAAGTAACATCATTATTTCATAACAAACGTAACCAGCCCACTTTTGGGACCTTCCAACGAAATTGGGACAAACATGATGATCCATAAATGAAATAACAATCCCGTTTTATCGATTTAATAATGCAAACTGCTGTAACAAAACTTGCAAGCTCATAAAAGAATTTGCGAACCTATAAGTTTTTGAAAAATCGAATTCAATCTTCAAATGTAGCATGGCACAAATTAAGAGAAAATTTGAGGACACTTAGAAATGAAGTTAAAACACTAAATTGACCAACCTTTAGCATTATAGGGAGCTGTCCAAAGCCAAATTTCTCTCTCACGACGACGCCGTTATTGTATTGGAAGCAAACATCCACCATGAATTTACCAGAATATGAAATTCCAGCTTGCCTACACTGTTGCAATCCACAAAAAAATGGTAAAGAAAATCAACCCTTGATATTAATATGAAAATCCTGTAGAATAGAAGAAAGAGTGGAACATAACTATTACAAATTAAGGAGAAACACTACCTCGAATGGTAACAGAGGATCACGGATTGATTTGGAAATTCTTTCTTTTTGTGGAGGATATAATTCAGACTTACCAAACCAAAGTACGATTAAGTCAAGAAACAACAAAAGAAAAACATCAATCAAAATGGAAAAAAAAAATAGAGAGACAGAAGGGCGTGAATGTATCATGTGTATGAAAAGGATATTTCGAAGCTTGGTTTTGGTGAACGAATCAACAATTTCGACAGGTTTGATGTGCATGAGCATGGTTTCCAACCCGGCATCAACGAAGTAATCGAAAGAATCGATATGAGGTTTGAAAAGCTCGCGCAGCGACTCGTAGTCATGCTTCGTATCCTTCCCCGCCCCCATCTTTCCAACGCTTTCGTCGACCAAAGTTTGTACAAAACAGTGAAAGAAATCTCTCCGTCTCTTCCCTCTCTAGTATCCCTCTCCCTCTCTCTCTCTCTCTCTCTCTCTGTTACAGCGACTGATAGCAGCAGAATTGTGGTTTTACGTCGGTCGCTCGTGAGGGAGTGGGGACTGGGGGGGGACTCAGGGTTTAGCCGTTTATTTAGGGTTTTAGACTTTAGAGATGATTGAAACCGGCCGGTTTGTAACAAACGCGGATCGGCCCGAACGGTTTAACCAGAATTCTTTCCGTACTAGGTTTCATAATCCAAAACGGATGAGTCCATATCTGTGTTTGTATATATAATCAATCTGCGGCCTTCACCAAAAATAGTAGGAGGAGATTTGTACCTTTTTCTTCCTTCTCCATTCATATAAAGGCTTTGAAGATGAGGATCAGATGATGTGACCCATTCCTTCCTTTTGTATACAGAGAAATTGCAGTTGTTGTGAGGAGAGTTACTGGATTTCCCCCTGTTAGGTCACAACTACGATTCTCTGTACAAAAGGARGGTGTTGGCTGTGGTTGGATCCAAGATATGCGCGTACATGTGATTCGTGATCGTGGGAGATGTGCTGTGTAAGTACTGATTTGGCTGAGTTTTGCTTTCTGTGAACTCAATAAATAGCCTTATTTCTACTTGATTTTTATGCCTCTGCTTTTTTTGTGGAGTTTTAGCCCTTGGAGATGTGCATATATGCTTAGTAACTCTTGATCGTTTCTTGAATTGTATAGCAGAAAACTGATGTGATGGATAGATYGGAAGCAAACCGGAAGGAGAGAGATTCATTAAAGATAGGATGGAATCTAACTGTATTTTTTACCCTTTTTTCATAAAAATTACAAGAATGTCACTCTCTACCAAYTCTTTCTCTCTCTTGCATTTTTTTTTCTTTCAATTTTCAAGAATGCCACTCTTTCCTACCAACTCTCTTTCTTTTGCTTTTTTTCTTTCAAATTACAATAATCTCACTCTCTCTTACAAGAATGTCATCTCTCTCCTTATAGATTACAAGAATGCCACTCTCTCTCCAATTCAGGGAGACCTCAACTTGGCATCTCGATTGCTAGGGGACCTACAATCAAAGGTAATCAAGTTCGATCCGAGCCAAGCTCGAACTTCTAAGCTCAAGTTCAAGTCTCTAATTCGAATCGAGCTCGAGCTTGATGACACCTCAACCATTGAGGAAGACCTCGGCTCGGCACCTCAACTCAGCACCTCGACAACTGAGGAAGACTTCAGCTCGGCACCTTATTAACTAAGGGAGACCTTAGCTCAACACCTCGTCTGCTAGGGAAACCTCAGCTCGACATTTCAGCAACTGAGGCAGACTTCGATTTGGCACCTTAGCAATTGAGGGAGACATTGGCTCGGCACCCCAACTGCTTGAGAGATTTGCAATCAAAGGTAATCGAGCTCGAACTTCTGAGCTTTTGACTCGAGCTGAGCTTGAGCTCAAGCTCAAGTCTCTAATTCGAATTGAGCTCGGGCTTGATAGTTTATGAGTGAGACCCTGCAACGCAGGGTACCCTCCACTAGTAAATTTCCTTTGTTTCAGTTTAATACAAAACATTTATATCTATATCTATATAAACATATTAAGTTGAAATGTGTACGTAAGAAGGCATGAGGACGAGGGAAGTGGAATCTAATTTTTTGCCTTTTTTCATAGAAATTACAAGAATGCCACTCTTTACCAACTCTCTATATCTTTTGCTTTTTTCTTTCAAAATACAAGAATGCCACTCTCTTCTACCAACTCTCTCTCTCTCTTACTTTTTTTTTCTTTCAAATTACAAGAATGTTGCTCTCTCTCCTACCAACTCTCTCTCTTTTTCTTACAAATTACAAGAATGGCATCTCTCTCTCTTGCCATTTCTCTCTCTCTCTCTCCTTATAAATTACAAGAATGGCATCTCTCTCTCTTGCCATTTCTCTCTCTCTCTCTCCTTATAAATTACAAGAATGTCACTCTCTCTCCAACTGAGGGAGACCTCAACTCGACATATTGGCTGCTGGGGGACCTGCAATCAAATGTTGTAAAGTTCGAGCTAAGCCAAGTTTGAACTTTTGAGCTCAAGCTCAAGTCTCTAATTCGAATCGAGCTCGAGCTAGACGACACCTCGACCACTAAGGGAGACCTCAACTCGACACCTCGGTCACTAAGGGAGATCTCGGCTCAGCACCTCAACAACTGAGGGAGACCTTAGCTCGGCACCTTGTCAACTAAGGGAGACCTTAGCTCGACACTTCAGCAGCTGAGGGAGACCTCGATTTGGCACCTCGACAATTGAGGGAGACCTCGGCTCAGCACCTCGACTGCTTGAGAGGCCAGCAATCAAAGGTAGCCAAGCTTGAACTTCTTAGCTTTTGACTCGAGCCGAGCTCGAGCTAGACGATACCTCGACCACTGAGGGAGACCTCGGCTCAGGACCTCAATCATTG
This sequence comes from Nelumbo nucifera, assembly GCF_000365185.1. The sequence continues at coordinate 475,930 of NW_010729197.1, forward strand.
AAGGAGATCTCGGCTCAGCACCTCAACAACTAAGGGAGACCTCAGCTCGATACCTTGTCAATTAAGGGAGACCTTAGCTCGACACCTTTCTTGCTAGGGAAACCTCAGCTCGACACTTCAGCAGCTGAGGGAGACCTTAATTTGGCACCTCGGCTGCTTGAAAGACTTGCAATCAAAGGTACCACCCGAGCTTGAACTTCTGAGCTTTTGACTCGAGCCGAGCTCAAGCTTGAGCTCAAGTCTTTAATTCGAATCGAGCTCGAGCCTAATAGTTTACGAATGGGCCCCTGCAATGCAGGGCTCCCTCCACTAGTAAATATATTAAGCTGAAATGTGTACGTAAGAAGGCTTAAGGATGAGGAAAATGGAATCTAACAGTATTTTTTGCCTTTTTCATAAAATTTACAAGAATGCTACCCTCTACCAACTCTCTCTCTCTCTCTCTTTTGCTTTTTTTTTCTTTCAAATTACAAGAATGCCACTCTCTCCTACCAACTCTCTCTCTCTTGCTTTTTTTTCTTTCAACTTACAAGAATGTCACTTTCTCTCCTACCAATTCCCTCTCTCTTTTTCTTGCAAATTACAAGAATGTTATCTCTTTCTCCTTATAAATTACAAGAATGCCACTCTTAGTCCAACTGAGGAAGACCTCATCTCAACATCTTGGCTGCTAGGGTACTTGCAATCAAAGGTAGTCGAGTTCAAACCGAGCTGAGCTCGAACTTCTGAGCTCAAGCTCAATTTCTAATTCGAATCAAGCTCGAGCTAGACGACACCTCGACCACTGAGGGAGACCTCGACTCAGCACCTCAGTCACTAAAGGAGATCTCAGCTCAGCACCTCGACAATTGAGGGAGACCTTAGCTCGACACCTTGTCAACTAAGGGAGACCTTAGCTCGACACTTCACCTACTAGGGAAACCTCAGCTCAACACTTCAGCAGTTGAGGAAGATCACGATTTGGCACCTCGGCAATTGAGGGAAACCTCAGCTTTACACCTCAATTTGTTGAGAGACCTGCAATCAAAGGTAGCCGAGCTCGAATTTTCGAGCTTTTGACTCGAGTCGAGCTCGAGCTCGAGCTCAAGTCTATAATTCAAATTGAGCTGAAGCTTGATAGTTTATGACCGAGCCCTTGCAACACAGGGCCCCCTTCGCTAGTTATTCCTTTAACGTGTAACAAAGTTTAGTTATTCATTGGACACTGGTAAGGTATTTATAGCCAAATAAATGCAAACTCAAGTACATTTGTGATGATTTGGAGAACAAATGAGAGACTTGTGTGAGTTGTGGGAAGCATTTTAAGGGGAAGATCTACTAAATTAATCTAAATCCAGCCATTATGTTATGGGCCCGCGCGTAGGATCTCGTCACGGGTCGGTCCATGGGGAGAAAGTCCTGCTTTCCCTTGCGCCTTCCCTTGCGTGCAGAACCTATTGTGAAAAACCGAATGGGTGATTTGTCCAAGAGACCACCCGAACTCTCCTAATGGGTGATTTGTCCAAGAGACCAACCGAATTCTCCTCAAAATTTTCTTGACTGGAAAACTGAATGCTTTATTTCAATTCGTGGCTCCTTAAATAGGAGATTACAGAAGGAAATTCCTTGTTGGATTCGGCTAGGCTAGGGTAATCCAACTTAAACTCAAACTCCTAATTACCTACTTCTAATGGTAACACAACTCTTACTTAAGATAAGATAAGATAAGGATAAGGATAAGGGATGAGGAATGGTGTACCTGGCGGCAGAGCTGATGCGGTAAGATAAGTGTGGGCCCACCCTGATGAGTTGTCATGTGGGCCCCGCCCTACTGCTACTATCGGGCGGTGCGCGCGTCTCGCAGTGCTGCTGCCGTGAGGTGCGTGCTGCTGTCGTGCGGTGCATGCTGCTGCCGTGTGGTGCGTGCTGCTGCCGTGCTGCGCGCTGCCGGGCAGTGCGTGCTGCGTGCTGTCGGGCGGTGCGTGCTACTGGGTGGCCCGCTGTGCGTGCTGTTGCCTATGACTGCGTCGTAGTGCGCTGCCGGGTGGGGTGTTCATAACACATTATGGGAGGCAAGGCTCCATCCACAATGGAAACCTAGGTTTTTTAGGGGTGTATTACACAAGCGGATGCATGTGGTGTCAATTGGAAGAGTTCGACTTCTCTCAAGGCAAGTTGGTGCTCGCATTGTTCGAGCAGCTCCTCTCCCATCAAATAAATTACAATACGGAGATATTCCCAATGTAAGGCTATAAAGGTTGTTGGAACGGCTTTGCCCTAATGAACTCCAATTGGAATGGGCTTTGTTTAGAAGAAATGCTCACTTAACACTTTACACACTATATGCCACAAAACCAGGGGTGAGGTGAGGCACATAGTACATAGCATGGAACCATTGAGAGCTTGTGGTAGGGGTGATCATGAAAAACCAAACACTGAATCAAATTGACAATATCGAACTAAAATTTTTGGTTAATTGAATTAATTGGTTTGGTTCTGGTTCGGTATTTTTAAAATACCAAATATACTTATTGTGCTTTGGTTAATTAATATAAAATTTGGTAGTTAATTGAATCGACTGCTTTACATATTTATATATATATATTTATATATTTTATATTATCGATATATTATAAATGAATATATTTGCATTATATAATATATATTTATAGTTATTTTTATTATGTATGTGTTTGGAACCATGGACGTTTATTTACTAAACATTTTGTACTTGATTTGTTTGGAAAATCAAGAAAAGCCWAACGGTAGGCACACACATAAACCAAAGCCTACTTTTGCAAGTTCCTATATGTATAGATTCACATAAAATGTTGTAGTGGTGCCTATGTGGCAGCATTTATTTCATAAACGCCCACRGTTCTAAACACCCTCTATATATTTATTTATAATATATATTATAAAAATAAAAAATCTGAAAAACCAACAGTTAACCAAATCGATCAACTGGTTAACTGATTGACTTTGGTTTGGTTTTGATTATTAGTTTTTCAAAAATTGGTAGCATTGGTTTAATTTGCAAAATAGGCCTGCGGCTAACCAAACCGTGAGCACCCCTAAGGTTCTATTTGGAGGGGGGGCAAGGATACCGGTTTATGGGGCAATAAAAATAAACGATTTGTATATGATACCACAAATATACAGAGAAAAACTTACACCAAATCAACCGAATCATAAAAGAAATAACCAATGTATTCATCAAAATTTACACATTTTCCTTCAAAACAAAATTAACAAGATGACCAGTCTTGATAATGGAGTAAAAATATACTTTCTACTTATTTTTGAAAGAAAATACACTTACTACTTACCAGACCTATAGATCATGTATGCTTTCTACTTACCAGACCTGTAGATCATGTATTCTTTCTACTTACTAGACCACAAAGTTTTAGGTCTTTTTTGATAAAAAACAATGGGTTATACAAGATGGGGCCAAGCATGCCCCCAAGCATCAAAAAAGAAAATTTCTAGGCAACTCCAAATAAGAAGGAACCAAAGTGTGATTTTATTATCCAACCATGTGGGTATTTATCAAATTCAAGGTGGGTTGGGGCCCTGGAAGTGGGATTTGAATGATTGAATCCATATCATGTCTTTCCTAGTAGAAAGGCATATAATCATAGTTAACTAGTATCATAAAATAGTTACTTGCCAACTAATGGGTGGCTCAATTGGTATATTAGCTAGCTTGCTCTAGATATGAGGATTCAAATCCTGCTACCACTAGCGTTGGGCATGGGGTTATAACTATGATAGGTATATCACCAAATACCAAAAAAAAAAAATCATATAGTTATTTATTAAATTCATGGAGGGCTTTAATTGGTCAAAACCCTAACAAACAAGATTGGATGCTAATATCAACTATAATTATATAATTAGGGATGCCAATAGGTCGGCTTTGGAGAGGACCAAGCTCAACATGAACCAACCCTAAACAAATGAAATTGGATACTAGCTTGACCCCGTCACATCCCATGACTAATACCCCACCCCACCCCCTTGGTCTTTTGGTACAGATACTCGGTCAATGCTATTTTTACACCACGCCAATGGGTTGGGTTTGATGTGGGTAAGTCTCAAAATGCATATCTGACCCAATCCCTGACCCGATGGAGTCAAGACAATGCAAGTTTACCATTTAACCCAACACATTAACATACCTAAAAAAATAAAAAATAAAAGATACTTCACCCAAATCCTAAGTGAAAGGCTATTGATGGCAACAAGGTGGGTTTAAGGAGGGTTTTGTAAATTATAGACTCTACCCCTCATTTCTCAACTCATATTTTCTCCAAAACCTACAGTGGATTTGATTTTCAGAATTCAAATCCTCCCCATGCATGAAAAAGCAAAATCGTCCCCATTCAAATCGGACCGACCCAATCCGAGTTGGCCGAGTTTTCATAAGCACCGGTCGGTTTCGGGTTGTACAAATTCATAAACCGATGGTTCGGATCGGTTTCGGTTTTCTTGTGTGAAAACCAAAACCGACCCGAACCGAATCGACTTAGTTCCTACTTAACTAAGTTGCCTCTATCATAATTCCTAATTACAACATAACCTAGTCTTCTAATTCCTATTTAACTAAGTTGTCTCTATCCTAGTTTCTATAGTCTTTTACACCAAATAGGCAACCGATTAGGCAATTACAATTAGAATTAGGTGCCCTTTTTTACTTAGATTAGAACTTAGAAAGTTTCTTGAAATATTCAAATTCCAGCCTTCTTTCTATTTTCTTGATAACTTTTGTCTTATATTCTAATTCTAACTTTTTTAAATATATTTCCAGAAAATATCTTAAAAACTTCAGTTTTCAGTTTTTAGAATAGATATTTCCTTCTAGGCTTCTATGTCCTTTTTGTACAGGAGCAAAACCGAAACCAACCCAACCGACTCAAACCGACCAGGTCAGTTTTGCTTAACATTGGGTCGGTTTCGGTTTCCATCTCAGGTAACCCGGTCGGTTTTGCTTAACACTAGGTCGGTTTCGGTTTCCATCTCAAGTAACCCGACCAGGTCGGGTCGGTTGGAAAAACCCCAGTAAACCGACCCAACCCGACCCGTGAACAGCCCTATCAAGTGGATAGGGGCAGGTACCCATTGGTTAGGGTGGAAATTTCCATCCATATAAAAGGTTAGAGGAGTGCCAATTAGATGGATTGGATTGAGATATGGGTGGATGAGCAACACACCCACACAATTAATGTATCTATATATATCTATATCTATACTATTATTGAAAATGTGAATGATAGTGTGAAACTTTTGTTTGACTAAAATACACCAATTTTTTGAATTTGGTTCCTCTAATTGTGATGGCACAAAATGTAATTTCAACTACTACATTTCTTATCATTCAATTCACTCTCATTAAGTCTTATATTTAGAGTACTAATTATCATTCTTTCATTGAATCATATATTAATTAACTATATTAAAAAAATAAGTGTAACAAAAAATAATTATTTTTATCGATGGTAGAAATAAAATACAAATTTAAAAGCAACCAAAAATGGAGTTGTTTTTCATTTTGGTGGTGAATTAACAATTAAACCTTTTGGGTCACATGTATCAACCCGTTATAATTAAATAATAGTAAAAAATAAAAAAAGATGAAAACACACCAAACTATAAAAAATACAAAAAAATGTAGAAAACATTTCAATACATCTCTAATATTGTATATTTATCATATTAAACAAAAACAAATGTGATAAGTAAAGAAAAACTTTTATAAACATAAAAATATAAAAAAATGTAGAAATTTTTGGAAACATTTTACTTACCATAATCATAAAAAATTGCCATATACACACTAATTAGTTATATTACATAGTGTTACCCAATCAAATTCACACATTGAAACCCAACAAGTGAGAGTGATAGATATCTATTTTAGGCAAGAAATATGAAAAACACCATATGGATAGAAATCAGCATAAAGTTTAGAGAACACCAAATGACTACCCATAATAGATCCAACCCACCTAAATACAATCTGAGCACAAGCAAGTTGCCAACCTATATCCAACTTGCTACATGCTAATTTTGACCATTACAGATMTACTCACAAATTATTCCCACATCCATGCCCCCACAAGACAATACCGCCGTGTACTGGAACAGATCCATGCTCATAACTTGACAAGAAATAACTGAATAGTGTTTAGTTTAATCTTATTCATGTTCTAACAAATCGAAAGGTCATACTTGCATGCTCGAACATTTTGTCACATGACTCCTTAGCTTTAATAGGGTTTATGAATGAGAAGGAAAAATTGCAAATAGGTACTCTATACATTGGGGTAGTGACACTTAAGACCTCAACTTTCATGTGCAACAACCAAGTACCTTGAACTTTCAAAAATCAACACTTTAGTCTAACGCCATTAACCAACATTATGGTGGTAAAATTACCAAACTATCCATTGTAAGTTCCTTTTATATAGTCTTAATAATGAATATGCTAAACTGGTTTTGGAGAATGGTCAAATTTTGATGCAAAGTCACCCTAGTGGACCTCAAAGAGCCCCTCATGAAACGCCTCATAAAATATATGAAAGAGTGGTTTTGGGATTTTGAAATGTTTCAAGGTGCACATAACATCACACATTGTAGATAACTAATATAATGCTAATGGCTAGACTTGAATATTGATTTTTGAATGTTTAGGGTACTTGGTTGTCACATTTGAAAGTTAAGGCCCTTAAGTGTCACTACTCCAAAGTACAAGGTACTTATTTGTAATTTTGCCAACAAAAAACAATTCAAAGTTCAGCATGGCGGTAAATTTACATCCTTACATCCTTATGTGTTGGCAATCTACTTTACCAGAATGGGTTGAGTTAGTGGTGTTCATTCACATACATGCATGCATACATACATACATATCATTGTCATTCTACTGCAATGTCTATTGATGGAAACTTAGGCACTCCATTAATAAGTTTTGTGGTTGGTTGTAGTGGAGACTAGAGATTGGAGATGGCAATTTGACACACTCCCATTGGGTTTGGGTGGATTTGGGGAGATCGAACTCATTCCTTAGAAAACAATGCTCACACTGTACTCATAGCTACTTGTAGTTGTGCATTGGGAATATCTCCCCATGAATAAAAACATATAAGTATGGAGATATTCCCAATACACAAGTGCAAGTGGCTGTGAGGACGGTGTGAGAACTGTTTTGTGAGGATTGAATCTAAGCTTAGATTTTGGGAAATTTGAAACTTTGGTGATTGGGGATGGGTTGGGGGTGGTATTTGTCCACCCCACCCTAACCACAATTCCAAACCTGCCCCGACTAAATGTGTGTGTGTGTAGTTCTAGGTAGGTTTCAAAACAAAAGAACAAATTTATAAGGAGGAATGACCAGGGTAGGTGGGGCAAATCCATGGGATGGGGATGGGGTTGGGATTTCTAGCCTCGTTAGGGTACAATGTGGGGTATTTGAGTTCAAGATCAGGGATGGAGCATGCAAAACTGGGACTCACTCTGTTCCGTTGCCATTCCTACTATGGATTAAATCCACTTGTGTGGTGGGGGGGGGAGTTAAAGGGCTAGGCCTGTTTTGTAGCCCCATAAAGCCAAAAAACAAGAACATTGAAAATCAAGATTTGAAGATAATATCAAAATTCAACGGGAGTAGTGAATCATAGGTGGAGTTGTTGATATATAAAACCTAAAACCCTAATAAAAATCCCTAAGGTGGATTGGATTCTTAATTTCCCAAAAATCTCCCATATACATTAGAGACCACAACTTCTTGCTTCCTATTCACTCCCAAACAAATGATCTCCTCATATCTTCATTTCTTTTTCAAACAAAGTAGGAACCATTTCGTTTACTTCTCACAAAGGACAAAAAAATAAAGAAAAAGTCAATATAAAACCAAAGTGAACCAGAATTCATACATAGCCTATTTGCATTCCCATGCATTTACATCATTTACACCAATGGCAAATGAAATTCACAATGCAAATGCACTACGGAGTTGGGTTCAAGTTAAACCCCCACCCCCATGCCATTTGTAGGGATCCACTACCATTAAGCCATTACATTTGTGCATTGAGAACATGTTCCTTGTCATTCATGGGAAGATGTTCCAAGCTTTAGTTGGATCCTAGCATGGTTCGACGAAAACATCCAACTATCTCTTGATTTTTATGTAAATTCCAAATCTCAAACCTTAAACCTTTAAAAAATAAACTCTAAATCCAAAACTTTTAAACTTAACTCTAAACCCTAAAACAAATTCTAAACTTGTTTTTGGTTCTTAAACCTAAAACCCTTAAAGGTCTGTCCGTTTTTTGGATTTTGAGAGGGGGACCTTGGTCAATGAGATTTCGGTTCTATTGACCAAGATACCCATGTGGCCATGTTCCTTTTTCAGATTTACCATGGGTATCACTTACCTGGGTAAGTAATTTTCCCACATGGAGTGAAAGTTACCAACACTTGGATAGGACAAAATTATTTGTTTTAATAATGGACTTTTATGGTTAAAATAATTATTGTCGTATTTACGTGAAAAATAAAAGAACATGGATAAATGCATTTACTTGAAAAACACTCATACATGGAGATGAAGATCAACTATCTTTTGGACTTGTATTAGTTAGCAATCATTCACCATTCAAACAAAACTTGGAATTGTCTTAACATGAAATGAGATATCCAATTCCTTGCTTGCTTCCTTTTTATTGGGATGGATGAGATTTTATTTTCCAATACTTTCAGTAAATTGGAAGAGAACTCTAAACCCAAGTAAGTGAACGAGGCCTAAATCTTAAACTCTAAAGCTTGAACCATTAAATCCTAACCAAACATAAATCTAAACCCCTAAACTGCTAAAATTTTAAGGGAAAATTTCATAAATTACTCTTACGGTTTAGCTAATTGATTAACTCTACCCACATTATCATTGTCTTAAAGTACCCCCCAAATTTTCTAACAATTGACTAATTACTCCCTTACTGTTAGGGTTCCGTCACAATCCGCTCACATGCCATACCACATGATTGTTATATTTTGAGAAAATGACAATAATATCATTTCCATTACCCTTTTAGTGTTGTGGTGTTCTCTCTCTCTCTCTCTCTCTCTCTCTCTCTCTCTCTTTGGTGATGTTTTGAAATTTAGCAGGGACCTCCTACTTGTGTAGACTCTCAAAGGAGTTCTGGTCCATCGCGGTTGCCTCTATGCATCTATGCAAATTGAAAACACTGACTTGATATTCATTCTGAAGGGATGAGGGATCCATCATATGGATGGCCGAACCCTATAGGAAGGTTGGGCGAAATTTCAAAAATTTCTCTCTCCCATGTGGGAATCGCATTCCCTATTTTAGAAAACTGCATTTCCAAGGATCAATCTAGAAATCAAACCGGACCAGATCTGAAACCAAAAGGGAGTAGAGGGATATACATGATACGGAGTAATAGAAAACCCCCAATGAAGGTGTTCATGCCCAAGGAGAGAACCAAAGACTGCTTCCACCGAAAATGACACGGTGTGAGGTGAAGCAGAATCAACAGGACGATTCTTTAGCAAGAACCGAATTCTTCAGCAAGAATATGATGGAGGGCTGGTGAGCACGACTTCAGATTACCTCTTCTAGCAAAAGGCAATATCAAGAACTGTTCTTGATCACTCCCACTGGTGGAGATCGAACTGAGTAGGGCGACAAGAGCAGGAACAAGAGTAGAAGACAGAAGCAATCGAACTATATGTTGTCTTCTCTCTTAATTCAGCAAACTATCTATTGTATTTTGAGGGTTCGCCCTGCTCTCCTATTTATAACCTTAAAAAGAGGTTATCCTAATCCTATTAGGAGTTTCCTAATCCAAATCTTTTATTTGGATTTAGACTCTCTTTAAGAGATAAGGATAATCCCTTATCTTATTTGTAGATAAAGATCAACCTTCCTAATCAAATTAGGAGTTTCTTGATCCAAATCTTTTTTTGGATCTGGACTCTTTGAGTGGATAGGGATAATCCCTTATCTTATCTGTTGATCCAAATCCTAGAACCGCCCTCATTTAATTAATCTTATTAAGCCAATACGAATTGGGATTTAGACCCATTAAGTTTATGTGCTTACTTAACCTCTTAATCTGCTGCCCAGTTGGCTATTCTTGTATGGCATGAGACCTAAACATTGATCTACACATCAACCACAAGGGTTCAACCCAGCCTCTGTTACAAGGCCTGGACGAATTCACTATAGGAGATAGTGAGCCCCTGAGTCCATCACCATGGGCTCTTAATGGGCCCAACATTTACACTAAATGGTCATTGGGTCAAACCACCTTATAAAAACCCAAGGACTGTGGGCAGATGCAAGATTATCCCATCAGGTATTACCCTCAATGGTCTTACACTTAACCTCTCAGCC